>CAJVPT010004765.1:0-13003 GCA_910592055.1 Acaulospora colombiana | reverse complement strand
CATCTGTCTACTGCAGGTGAATAAAAAATCATTGTCCAAAGAAGATTGAAACTAAGTGTATCCTGAAAATAAAGGCTTCCACTAGGCAATAAGTTTTCTCAAATGGTACACAAAAAGAAAATCAAGATCAAGAATAGATAAGTTCTTTAGATGATTAAAAAAAGAAAGGATATCCTAATCAGATATTTTTTTATTGAGAAGAGGTCTTGAGAAGTAGGTCTTTGGAGGAAACTAGAAATATTTTTTTCAATTTTTACTCTTTTATTTTCTTGTTATCTATTTAGATGTTTTTAGATATCTTTCTTCCTTTTTTTTAATCCATCCTTTTATAGTTTCCTATATTTTAGTGGCTTGGTATAATATATGGTAGTGACAACCTGCTAGCAATAATGCAGTGAGCTAAGAGAATTTTTATCCAAAGTTATTGTGAAGTGAAATATTGTTCCCAAAGCTGAACCTAGAGGCTTTTATGCTTAAGATGAGTCAGTTAGATTAGAATAATAGTTTAGCTATATTATATATTATACTACTTGAATGAAAATATACTTATCTTTTTAATTGATTAATAAATTGACAATTTAACCTGGCTATAGGTACTCAAAAAAATTTTTTTAAATAATTATATTTATATCTTATAATATTTTAAAATATTTAAAATAAATAAACAAAAATATTATTTTTTATAAAAAAATCCCAATTTTTATAAAATAATTATTTTTAAGAAGAAAGGATATTATAAAAATAATTTTAGAATTTTGTGATTTTTTTATATTTATTTATATAAATTTTTGAAAGTATTATATAATTTAAATTTTGTATTTATATTTTAATATTTAAAATCAAAACCTTTATTTTTATATTTTTTAAAACTAAAGATTTATTTTTGAAATCATTGGTTTAAAAAATAAATCAATTAGGTTCATTTTAATATTACCAATGATAGGAAAAAAAAATAAGTATACTTATATTTGCAATTAATTAATAAGTTACAATTTAACTTGACTATAAATATTATAAAAAATATATATACTATATACTATATAATATATCAATTCTTATTTTCTATTAAGTTTCTTAAGTAATAAAAACTTTTTTTAAAATAAATTAGATAAAGTTGAAATATTATTAATATATAATATATTATTATTTTAATTAAATTATAAGTTTAAATTTTAATAATAAAATATAAAATAAAACTTTTATTTAAAAAACTTAAGATTATAAGTTTTTAAATAATATATAATCTTTATTATCAATAAATAAGTTTTTTAATTAATTTAAAGCTAAACATATCTTAATCAAATAAATTTTTTTGAGAAAAAAGTTGCTTATTTGAATAAAAGTCTTTTAAAAATTTTTGAATTAAAAAAGTTTTTTTTTTTTATTCAATATATTAATTTAATGATTTATCATTTTTTAAATAATTTATCATAACAAATTATTAACAATGATTTTGATAGATAGAGATTTAGTACCAATTTATTAGAGAAATAAAATATTGTTTCTTAAATTTAACTTAAAGTATAAGTACTTAATTTAAACTTTATTTTGTTTAGTTCAAAATAGCTTAATAAATTTCTTATATATTTTAACTAATATAATCTTTCAATTAATAATGTACAATAATGAGTTAGCTGTTATATGAATAGTCTTTATAATATTATGGATGTTTATTCAATGACTTAATAAAGATATATCATAGTGTTACTAAAAAATAAAAATAAAAACAAATTATAATATAAATAAATATAGATAGATAAAGGTTTATATGATAATAAATTGTTACTGATTTTTACTTTTAATAAAAATTTCAAGAAAAATTTACTCTTATTTAATATTTAACTTATTTTAAGATTAATTCTTTATTTGTAAATAATAATTGTTACGAATCAATGATCCGCAGTTTGTGACGTCATATAAAGGTTAAACAGTTGATATTAATCACCTGCGCGAGACCGTTCATTAGGTTGACACGCACGTAAATGATGTTTGATGTTTTCATTATTGATTTTTTTGTTTTTTAGTGGATATAAGCGTGAATATCGTTGATGATACATTCCATTTTGCAATACGTATTGTATTTCTGATTGCAAAAGTATATTCTCCCCTGGCGGTGACGTAACGTTCATTTTTCATGTCCGAAGACAAAGTCTCATAAGTTAAACAGACGCATTGTCAATTATTGAGTAGGCTTATTATGACATCATAACGTTATAGGAATATTCACTCATAAAAAAAAAAAAAAAAAAAAAATCTTAATCATTGTTTTTTTCTTGTTTACCTATCCATTATATTTTCTAATTACAATAAGCTTGTAAGTGCTCTAGACAAATAACCCTCATTTTAAAAATATTTTTAAAAAAGTTATGGCACGCCGTAATAATAGAAGAGGGGGTCGCTTTCGTGGTCGTACTTCGCGTACCCATGACGATGATAGAGGCGGTTTCGATCATCGCTCAAATGATTCCAATTATAGTAACTTTGGTCTTTCATCCGATGTTGATAACAGTGGCTTCATGGAGAATACAGAATCTAGCTATGTTACAGTTGAAGCTCTTTCACTTGCGGTCGTCGACACGAATGAAAACTCCGGTGGTGGTCGAAACTCGGGAAATCAGAGTGGTGGTCGTAACGCACGAAACCAGGGCAGAAGTTTCGTCGGTCCGAATCAGCGAAAATGGAAACTCGACGAAGACATGAAATTGGTCGAATACATTTGCGAAAATATCGAGAGTTATCATAAAGATGCACGTGGTTTCTGGCAACATTTGAGCAAAATTAGCGAGGAGATGTTTACTGCGCACCGTAAACCGGATACCTTAAAAAACAGGCTTCAAAATTTGATTGTCCAATATAATCAAAAGATTAATTTGTTCGAATTAATTGAGGCACTTCTTAATATGGATGCGGGCAACACAGGGCCAAGTAATAACACGCGGGTGCAGACATGTGACATGAGACCAGCCACCAAATTCTACGCCAGCTCCCCAAAGACAAATATCTCTACCCCTCCAATTAATGCAACAGATTTTGCGAGAGAGAATACATCGTCTCCCTCCACTGTTACACGTGACCTTTGTGCAAAAGATGAAAATTTATCTGCTCAAAAGACGCAAGGATCAACAGGAGCTCCAAACAATTTGTGTGGAACTGTGGGAGTCGAAGTTACCGCGTCATTGCTGCCCACTCCTGATTCAGCAACACAAGATACCAACAATGTTTTTAATGAAAAAATTACACAAGAATTCACTGTTTTCACAGAGGGCGAGCCTCTTAATCCGACTGTTGAACCAATAAGAACTGAGTTGCACGAATCTGAAGGAGTGGATGTTCTGTTTTCTGCGCATTCTAAATTTGCAACGAGTAATTCCTTAAAATCATCCAGAGAAAATTCTTTAATGCCGCTTACTTCTGATTCGATGGCATCCATCCATAACTCTAATGGATCCATGAAAGTTCGTGCATTATCGACATCAACCCCGGATTTGCTATTGTCCCCGAGATTGGTCGATTCTACGATCTCGTCTTCCACTCAAGGATCGACAAGCCACGCGTCTGCAGACTTTTTCGACGAAGAGATTGTTAACAAAAATTTGACCGAATCCAAAAACTCGAGAATTTGGTCGTTGCCCTTATCAGATATAGATTCAAGTATAAATTTACAAATTAATTCAGATTCCGACAGAAAACCCTCATCTGCTCACGAGTCACCAACGCAGGTCCATGTTTCAAAAGAGAAGAGATCATTTTCCGCACCTCCTTCAATATCGAACGAGTCGTCGTCTCCCGAATTAAGATATTCATCACCTTTACACTACAACTTTCCATCAATTACCGAAGGATCATCGCCAGAACCTTCGGAACTCCGCATTTCTTGTCCTGTGCAACACACTCGTCTTCAAAAAGATCAACGGTTGACCATCTACAACTCGGGATTCGAAGACTTCAATCAAATTGTGGAGAACATTCGACAGCAAATCATTGCCGCACAGAGTCTCTTCAGCATGGAAAAAGTTTGTACGGAAATGCATGCGAAAAACTTGGATTCTGTTCTTCAGCTTTTTGCGCAATTGGAAGAACAACTGCAACAAATGTAGATTGTGATATGTATTACTTACCGTTACCTCACTTTACATTATATATAAGAAATCAAACAAGAGTAAGAATCTCCTGAATTATAATTATAGTAGTGCTTAAAACACTTGATTCGTACCAACAATTCTCATTCATGTTTTTTTTTCACCCTTTGTCACTTTCCATTTCGAGCATTTAGATGAGGCTAAAAAATTTTTCTAAATATATTTTTTCTTTTTTTTTTACTGCGGAACATGAAAATTATGGCACAATAGGAAGTCAAGACTAATTTCTTGCAAATTTACTCGGTAGAAATTAGGTTGAGTTTATTAAAAGGATTTTATTGCAAAGTTAATAATAAGAATGAGCATTGTTAATTAATTATCTACAGTTTCCATCATGGTTTCTAAGAAAACTCATTATTTGCATCTCTACTTTTGCTTGACATTTGGTTCATCCCTTTCTTTTTACAATTTCGCCAACCTCTTTGACAACAAAACCACGCCAAAAAATATAATTGCTACGCCAAGAGCGAACTCGAAATATTTTACGGTTGTAAAATTCCTAAATTCGTCATAATAGATTCCTGTATTGGGTCACGTGAAACATAGTAAGCAAGACGGTTGTAGTATTGGAAAACTCAAACACGCATCACCAACCTCCGCCGATGATGTCATAGACGCTCCAGTTGCAAAAGAAGATTGGAACCTGGATCAAAGCATCATATTTCTTCAAGCCGAGATTCAACCAGTAAACCTGACCAATGGCAGTCGCAAACGTCACCACTAGTATTATCCATGATAGTATATTGTTGAATTGATTATCGTGATATATAAAAGTTTGTGTTAATAGATTTATTAACGACTAATTTTTGGAACAGATTTTCGTGATTAGTATATACTGTATCATCAATAAATATAAAATCAATGCTTTCTTGTATTTTTATTTTTTTATTTACCTTTGCAAACAAGGTTGTCAAGGTAGCCATACTGGAAGCCAACAAGGCATATGCAATTGGTAGCACGAATCTCTCCCTGAACCCTCGCCCCTCGAGCAAAGTACTTTTATCACTTATTACACTGCCCTTTTCACTCCTATCTACATTACCAATGTCTTTTTCACTTTCCTCATGGATGGCTTCACTACGTGCACTTATTTCCTCGAGTGCCTCTTGTATTGAATATCGTAATCTTTCGTTTGTACTATTAATATAAGTGGAATTTGCTAAATCATCAGCCGATTTTTCTTCAATATTACTGGCGGGGGTGGAAAGAACTTTCCGGTTATCGGAGTTTCTCGACTCGAACTTGACAAAGAAAGTAAGCACAGCGATGAAGCAAGCAATTATGCTTAGATATATAATCGTAGAGGGACGCTGAAATAAAGCTATCAGGACGCATAATTTATAGTCTTTTTATGAATATAGATAATTATGAATTAAATTAATATGGTTGCAACATATGCTGCATATACAGTATATAATTCACGAATCGTTTAAAAGCAGACCTTGAAGGGCGACTCCGGAGAAAGCAGTAATCACCACGCTACCACCAATGATTATGACAACACCGAAAACATCGAATAATGTCAATCTTTGAGAGTGAAGTATGGGTGCAATTAAAAGATTTGTGATCAATGAGATGGCACCAAGTGGCGCGATCAAAGATTGTGGAGCAAACTGCAAGGCAGAGAATCCCATCATCGTTCCGAATAGGTAAATCAGGAATCCGATCGCCCATAACTGTTGATATAATTAAAATACGAAAAATTTTTAAAGACAATTCTGTGCATTAGTAAAGAAAATCGCAAGTGGCATACCGGTGATACAACGATCTGCTTCCAAAACATGAATTTTTCAAGATTCTTATACCAATTAGGACGCTCGATATCATCACTTCTCGTTCCTGTACTTCTACTTGTGTTAAAAGACGTGGACGAACTTCTTTTCTCTTTTGCGAATTCATCATCTTTGCCAACAAATTCATCATTGACACTCTCTGCTTCCAATTTTCGTTCGTCAAGCGCCTCTTGGTGCTTCGTGAACGCGTACTTTTGTATATTCAGTCCGACGTTTAAAATTATGCCACCAACCAGGCAAATGACCACGCCAACAATGACGTTGGAACTTCGCGCGGTTACACACCTGTACTGTGGTGGTTGGCTTTCCTGAACATTGAGCTCACAATTCGAGTTGTAATCACACGGATCAACATTTGTCGCCACCTTTTGGCATTCGTCATTTTCTTTAATACCACCGCAACACGTGAACCCACTAAAATTTGATGGTGGCGAGTTGAATTCTTGGGGATTCCACGCGCCACCACATCTTGAGTTTAAATTGCAGTTTCTTCGTGAACACAGAGAAACATCGACAGTTTTGTTCGCTCGTACGTAATACACGTAGGCTGCACAATCCGAAGCAAAATTACATTGCTCCCCTGATAGGAAAAAAAAAAAAAAAAACATAAATATCACGTGACACACTTTTTTCTGGAGACGAGAAAATTACTTTACCGGCGGCGACAATATATTTACACTTGTTGTCTACGCACGCGTAATTCCCTAGGATCGATGAGGAATTGGTGCCTATTCCGCTATAACAATCCAAATCTTTTTGACACTCTCGATCCAATATCTCTGTAGAATTATTCTGCGCCGGAATGGAAGATGATACGTCAAAAATTGAAAAACGTTTATCAAATTTCTCTTTATAGTGTGCGCTTGCAACGCTAGCGTCGACAAGGATTAATAAAGATATTATTGGTACAAGGAGTACCCATGATATCTTCGGTGAGACTTTTTGGTAATGCATTATTTACAGGAAGTAAGTTGGATTTGGTTTTTTTTACTTTTATTAAACAAGATGTGTTGCGTATGTATGTTCATGGAGGGGTGAAGTAATATCGATTCTTTTGAGTTTTTTTTTTTCGATATCCGAATTGATGAGATAAAGTAGACGACATGCGCATAAAATTATTACCACCGAAATATAAAAAAAACCAATTTAATATGCATGGATAGTGAAACGTGAACATATCAATTAAATTAATAAAATTGAAAGAATGAAACATATGATAATGATTGCCTTAAACGATCTTTATGGATTGTGTAAGCGTAGCATTTTGTGTCACTAGTTATATACGAGAAGCTCTCGTACGGAAATTATAAAAAGAAAAATGTAACATGCATATGTGTGAGAACATTGTTCTGGAATTACGCCGGATTCCAAACTTCCTTTCTCTTTGAAGAAACTTTAAAGAAAGATCAAGCAAGGTCCTAATGACTCCATTTGATATAGTCTTTCTTTCTCATTGTAACTTGAGATTGAAAATCTTTGTTTTTTCGCGATTATACAAGATCTTTGCCGGCGCCTGATTATCTGTTCATTCGCGCGCGTGTATCCCGATATCTTATAGGACTCTTTTTTATATGAAGTCCCAAAATCTTTCTTTTTTTTTTTTTTGTGCGCATTCATCAGATATAAAAGGAGTCACCCTCAAATCATATAAGAAACAATGTAAATGACGATGTACAAGTGTTAGTCGATCGGTTATTTATACCTAATGAAGGGTTTCAAATTTTTCGGCACACACCTCTGGTATACTGTAAACAAAGTATGATTCACCGGATCACTTATCTATTATGGGGTAAATTTGGTTGGTTATGTGTATATCGGGTCACGGGATAACGTTAGCTAAAAAACGTTTTTAAATTTCCTTGTCTTATAAAAAAAAAAATTACTAATTAGAAAAATATTATTGCATTAAAGTTTATCATCATTTTCATTCATTTATTCATTCAATGTTGTATATTAGTAATATACGTAAATAATTGGTACGCAAACAATCTTTTTGATATTTATAGTATATTTATTTAATTCTTAATTTTTGAATTATACTGTAATATTATATAAAGTATAATACCTTTTTTTTTTTTTAATTCATATCATGATGTGACTTTATTGAGACATTAAATAAATATCTACAAAATTATATAGATTATTTATTATATATTATAATTAATTTAAAAATATATAAAGTTAATTAAACTAATTTACTCTAAATCAGATTTAAGAACCATATTTTACTTCTCTAATAGATTAGTATTAAATTTCTATTTATCAAGATTATTGTTACTAATTTATAATTATAAATTATCTTGATTATGGAATTATTAAATTAAACTATTTTAAATTTTATCATAAAGTTTTTAATTAATATATAAATTTACTTATCTTATTTTTTATATCAACATTATATAAAAGATTTACACAATTAAAATAAATTTTATCTAATCAAAATAAAAACTTAAAAATTTCAATTTTTACTTAAAAAAATCTTTTTGTCATCTAAGAAATTTATTAGAAAATAAAAATTGATATATTATATAATTATTTGTTTACTTTTTTTAAATTATTTAAAAATAATAATAAAGTTTTATTAGTTAAAAAATTAAAAACTTTTAATAATTATTTCTTTCATATATAATTATAAAATTAATAAAAAAATTTTTATTTTTTTTCCTCTATTAGGTCAATTATGTATATTTTATTAAACATTTGTAGGCTATACATATTAAATAAAATGCTAAAGCTAAATTTCTAATCAACTCACTTATTTTGATTATATTACTTCTTTAAATGCAACTTCAGGAGTAATTTATCACTCCATTAAAGGTTCAAATAAAGATCTTTCTAATTTCTAATATCATTACTCACAGATCACTACTATAAATCACTCTTTTAAGCATTAATAGAGATAAAAATCCTAACTATTTTATACTATACTTCATATCATTTAATAGGATTTCTTTCAACTTTTTGTCTTTAATTCTTTTTCTTTGTATATCAACTTTTTACTAGATTAACTTTCTATACTTTTACTCTTTCTTTCCTGGCCCTATAAATATACTGGTCTTTTTATCTTGTCATATTTATAGATTTCTAATATCTGTTTCCACTCGATCCCTTTTTTATATCTTACATTTCATATTTTCTTTTAAAAATGATTACATATCTTCTTCTACATTTTTATTATTCATCTTCTTAACTCTTTTTCAATTCTCTTATTACAATACTTCAGATTAACTATTCTTATAATTGGATCTTTCTCTATTAGTCTTATATAGAAGTTAAGTATATTCTGACTGGTTTCTTAAATCCTTTTCACTAGTTTTATTATTTGTTTATCAATTTTACCTATTTCTATCTTATTATTTATTATTAAGTTTAAACTTTCTTTTTCAGATTCCTTTTTCCTTTCTTTTGAGAGCTTTTTAAATCCTTTGAAGACTCCTTTTATTCCTTTTTATTATATTTTACTTTACTGAGTCTTATAAGTTGAGCATTTTAACAAATGTTCTATTGTTTTCTCTTCCTGACTATATATAATACATTTCATTTGTTTATACAAATCCGATCTTTTTAGGGTCCGCTTAGTTAATATTGGTAGCTCATCATTGATCAATTTAATAAAAAAGCTTTTGTTTTGTGAGCTCTTAAAGAAGATATTTTATATATATCATTCTTAAATTATTCCCATATTAGATCCCATATACAGTATATCTATATTGATCTTGGATTTGTTAGTCCCATCTTCTTTTAGTTTTACCTTGAGTTGTCTATTGATAAACTATTACTTTATTATTTGTTTTTTTAATAGCTTGTCTTATAAAAGTATTTAGTACTTATCTTGTCATTTAATTTCTGTGATAATCTTAAATGAGACTAAGTTTTTTTATTTTATCACTGGAAACCTTAATACTTCTTTAATAAGTGCATTTGTTTTTTTATTATATTGAATATTAGAATATCTCTTGATCTTGATAAGCTTGAGATCCAGTTTCTTTTTCTTTATAAGATCCAATATACATGTTATAAGAACTAATTTTGTTCTTTTAACCATCTTTTGTGAATCATTTTAGAGTTCTTCTTTTCTATAGTTTTTCATTTTGAGATATAGGCTTGACTATTTGTAAATATTTTGATCTTACTGTCTACTGAAGCTTCTAATAGTATAGTTACTATCACTACTAATTCTGCTTTAATAGATAAAGATCAATCATCTACTCCAGTTTGGAACTTGCTTTCTCTTCCTACCTCTTCTATCTGTATTCAAGCTGTTTCTATTTTCATATTTATATCTTTATAGTTTATAAGAGACCCATCAAAGTAAAAAATCATGGATTCTTTTCTTTTCTTGTTATATTTAAGTATTTTAATCAGATGGGATTAGTAGACATCTTCTTTAATATGATCTTTGATGATATTTACTTTTTGATATTCTACTTCAACCTATAGCATTCTTTCATTCTAGATAGTTACTTGATCATAACATATTGTTTTACATATTGTTTCTTTCAGTATTTTTTTAAGACTTGAAATTTCTAATAATTAGACTCTTCTGATGGATTTCCTTGTATTGAGATAAGAAACTATATATATTTTTTCTATATCTGTTTTGATTATATATTGGTCTTCCATCTTTGTACCTTTTGTGCAATCTTGACACCAGGCTAGTTTTAATTTTTAATGGGACTAATATATTCGAAGTGCTCTATTTTAAAATGTTTTTTGAAATTATCTGGAATCAATTTTTTCTAAATTATTTGTTGTTGCTGAAATTTATTTCTTATAATTATCTAGAGTTTCTGTTATTTGTCAAAGCTAAAGTTGAAAGTATGGTGTTCTGAACTCTATTTTATCTATTTTTTTTTCAGGATTCTATAAGTTATTTTAATTTATTTTTTGAATTATCTTTGTTATATATATGTATCATCCTGGAATTAATTCTTTGCTTGTTTTTTATAAAAGTTAGAGCATTTACCAGTTTCATACTTCTCTTATTTTATAATTAACTAGCTTATTTATATATATCAACTTGTTATTTCTAAGTGATAGAATTGCTTATATATACTTTTTTATCAACAAGTATTATCTAATTGGACTGTTTCCTTGATTCTATTAAAAAATATCATTTTATTTCCAATTTTTAAAGATCATGCTTGTGTCCTTGATCAGCTTTAGTAATTGCAGTAAGAAATTACTCTTTTCTATAAGATTATTCTATGAGTTATATGTAAACATATTGGTAGGTTCTGGTATTTAATTTATGCTTACTTGAGTCTAATGATCATTATAGTTCCAGCTGATCCTGAATCATTTAATCTATTGCACAATTTTATTATCTGACTTTCTTTCTATAATATTCAAATACCCTTTAATTTATAAATCTTGGTATAGTGTATTAGACTATAGATATTAATTAGCATAATATGATCTTATTTTTGAATAGTTTTCTATATGTTGTTGTTAAGATATTGTATATCTTTCAAGACAATATACTGTATTGTATTCTAAATTCAATTATTGATATTAGCACTCTATTTCAAATACTGTATAAAGAGTTTGTTTGTCTATTAGTTTTTTATTTTTTAAAGCTTTGATAACTATATTGATTTTTTTAAGCACTCATTCTTTGAGCTCAATAACTGTCTTTTGATTGCCTATTCAGATCCAAGAAACTTTGCTTGTTTTATTCTATTCAATTTTCTTACTACTTTTTTATTGACTTTTGCTTAAACTTTTTCCAAATATCTGTTAAAATTGTTAATAGTAACTAGAACCAATTTATTACTATTAATTTGGAAGTTATTTTCCTTATAAAATATTCTTGCTTCTCCTAATATTTTTTTCATATCTTTCTTTAAATGTGCTATTTATATAGTGTCATCCATAAAGACTATTACTATGTGTCATGACTTTAGCTTCCTACTATTGTCTTCTTTCAAATTTGGATTCCAGATAACTGATATTTTGTATCCTTTTATTTTATTATTTTGAATCTTACATAATAAAGGATTATAAAATATTCTCTACATTAGAGATAAAATAGTTTCTCCTTGATCAATTTCATCTCCTATGATAATTACTTCTATTAAGTCTTTTTTATATATCACCTTAAACTCTTTATTACAAAATAGACTTATTACAATTCAGATAAAACTCTTTAGAATTTGGATTCTTTTTATAGTCTTAACTAGTAGTATCTATAAAATATACAAAATCTTGAAAGATATAAACTATACTAGATTACCTGAAAAAAATATTGGAAAACTAATTCAAATATTAAATAATATTTATATAGAGATAAAAAAATAAAAAAGAATTATAAATACTCTTTCAAAGTATAGTCAAATTATATAATACTATAAGTCTAAATATGCAATAAAAAAGGTTAAAATCTTTACAAATTTTTTTAAAATCACAATTGATCTTTTTGAAAATAGAAAGTTCAAAATAATATGAAAATAATCTGACAAAATCAATAATAGCTGAAAATAGATAGGTAAAAATAATCTATTTCATTCTTCTTATAAAAAATATTTTATGATATATTGTTGTGTAAAATTTAAAATAACATAAATAAAAACTATAAAATTTTAGTTAAATAGAATTCAAATTTAAAACAAGAAAAAGTATAAGCTAGAAATCAGATATGTGTAATTGTCTTTATAAATAATAATGTCTAAGTAGTCTAATCAAAAGAAGATATAGAACAGATCTTAAAAATAACAAGAATATTTTATATAGACAATAACTTTCAAATTAATAATAGTAAATTAATACTTATAATTATCAATAATTCTAATCAATACCTTAATATAATTAAAGCTAAAATTAATAACAAAAAAGTCAGAGAATTAGATAAAAAAGATTATACTAGATTTTTAAATATTTTAACAAAGAATCCAAAAAATTTTATAGAAATAAAAGAAAGAATTTATAGAGAAATTAACATAATAACAAGAATATTAAAAAGAAAAAAGATAGATAATATGATAAAAATAGCCTCTAATACTATTGGATAGTTATTTTTAGTCTTGATCTTTATTCTATTTCTATTTTTATCTATTTATTTATAATTATTTC
>CAJVPT010004764.1:0-13003 GCA_910592055.1 Acaulospora colombiana | reverse complement strand
GATAAATATAAGACTTTGATGAATAAGTTAGTTAGAGATTTAGGTTTTAATGATATAAATATAATATATAGCTTACAATTATTTAATAAAGCATATATAACTAGTCTGACAGAAAGTTAATTAATAAAAAAAAATAATAATAATAAGATCTTTAAATATATTATAATTGATTCTTTTTCTTTGAAAATTTTTTTGATATTATACTATTTAACTTTTTTTTTAATTATTAAAAAATTAAGTTTTAATTAAAAAATTTTGTAAATAAAAAAAATATAATAATAACTTTTGAAAATATAATATATTTTAAATTGTTTTAAGAAGAATAATAAATTTCTATTAGGAGAAACTGATATACTGTATAAAGAAAAAAGAATCAAAGACAAAAAGTTGAAAGAAATCCTATTAAATAAAGTAAAGTATGATATAAAGTGATTGAATTTTGATCTCTATCAAAGTTCAAAAAAGTGATCTGCAGTAGTAATCTGTGGGCAATGATGTTATAAGTTGGAAGAATTTTTACCTGAATCTCTAACAGAGTGATAAATCACTCCCAAAGTTGTACTTAGAGAGGTAATACAACCAAAATGAGTAAGTTAGTTAGAGATTTAACTTTAACGTTTCATTTAATATATATAGCTTACAAATGTTTAATAAAGCATACATAATTAACCTGACAAAAGGCAAAAAAAAATAAATAAATAAATAATAAATTTCTATTAGAAAAAAAGTTTAAAAACTTTTGATAAATATTTTTTATATTTATTTTTTAAAAGAAAATCTCACAAGAAACAATCTTAAGAAGAGATAGCAATAGCAACAACTTTCTTTTATATAATATATAGTTGACTTCTAACAATAACAAAAGAACAATAAAAAAGGACAATGCTAGTTAACAGCAATATCCTTATACTTTAAATTTGCTTTAAAAAAAATGAAAAAGCAAAAACAAACTAATCTACAGTAGGTTCTTGAGATCTAACATCAACTTTACAAAGCTTTTAGTCAGGTTAATGCAGATTAACACCTTTCTAGACATTAAAAGAGGTTTCAAAAGCAATAATCCAAATCAATAAGTCAGTTCAAATTTAGGGCTCAAAAAATCTAAAAGAATGTTTAGGTTTCTTGAATCAAATAGTAAAGATTGATAACAAACAATCATAACAACTGATATATCAGCTCATGTTATGTGAACATGAATACAAAAAAATAAATAGATCCTAGATATGACAAAATAATAACTCATATCATATCAATATACTTTAAAATTATAACATGTGTCAATTCAATTGCATCACAAACAGTAAACATGTCATATATATGTAGATAAACAAAACTGATATATAAGATCAAAATATATAAATAAACAGTATATTGGTAAATATATCTAATTAAATAACTCAATATTCTTATTTGCAGATCATTATGTAGAAAAACAATAAAATATTAAAACAACACAATACAAGTAATAGTTTATTTATCTTATATGACAACATGACTAAAAAAAAACAAAACATTATCAGAATTCTAGAAAAACGTGAGCAAGAAATCCTAAGAGTATTAAAGAATGTTGCTACCAGTCATAATCTTTAATAAAAACTATGAAAAACAAAAATACTTTAATATAAGCTAAGGCATAAGACAGGAGATCAACCATATATTCCAGTAGGAGCAATTAATGCAATCTCAATATTAAACAATATCATTACCAATCTATTAAATATAGATCCTTTAACTTTGGCAAAAAATCATATGTTGAGAAAATATATTATTACTTTATAGGAAAAGGGTTAAGGCAAGAGACAAGATTTAGAAGTTCCTATACTTGAAGAAAAGGTATGTAACATGTTAACAAACAAGATAGAAAATCATACTTCAAGTTACAATGTAAAAGAAATTACAGAAATAGATAATATTTCAATGGATATTTAACCAACTTTTATGAAAATTGAAGAAATTAATTCAATTAAAAAAGTTGAAATGAAAGATAGAATCACAACAAAGTAGGCAAAAGCAGAAATTATTAAAAAGATAGTCAAAGAAACCTGTATTACAGAAAATGTCTTTTATAATACATGAAATAGGATACAAGATTCTATAATTAATCTCTATTTTATTAAACAAATGGATACAATTAAATTGAAAGTGCTTCAAGTTATGCTATTAGGAGATAACATAAAAGAAGGAATCAAATATTTTAAGGAAACTTTAAATATATCCAAAAGAATAAATCCCTTTAAGACTGAATTCATTAATAGTAACTATTAGATCACTTTTGATATTGATAAAGAAGAGAATGTAGTATAATGTTTAGAATTAATTAATAAAAAAGAAGAGAAAAACTTTTCCATCAAGAGAATAGATCAAGATAGGAGCACATGTCCAGTCTTTCAAAGATATGCTTTAAATAAAAGATTTTTTAAGTCAAAAAACTTTTATTCAGCAAAAAACAGATTCAAATAAATTACATTAATAAATACAGAACACAAATATAATAAACAATCAATTAGGAAGGCAATGGAAGAATATAGGGAAATAGTCAATATTCACGAATATCATATGACTTTTTACCAAAAAAGATTTAGAATTCATATTTTTACATATTGTGAGCATGACAAACTGGAACAACACTAGGTACATAAAATTAAATCCAATCAAGTAAGATTGATAATAGCCCATAAAGAATTGAATAATCAAGAAGTAACCTACATACTTAAAGAAAAAAAATATAACTTCTTAAGACTATATAGGTTTAGTGAAAGATCTATAGAACAGATATCCAAATTCCTTAGTCAAACAAAAGTGAAAGCTTCCTATATATCAAAAAATAAAATTACTTTAGTACCAGAAAATTATACAGTAATCTACTTTGAAAATGAAAAAGACTTGAAAAAGGCACTTCAACAACAAATCAAAATTGAGAATCAAAGATTAATATGGAGTACAAAAAACTATATTTTTTTTTTTTTTTTTTTTTTTTTTTTTAACCTGCAATCAGTTCAGCATGGTGTATCTTTATTGTATATATGCTAGCTATTTATAAATTATTGTGACTGTCACATACTGACTTACTTATTGTCAAAAAGTTATTTCTCTAAATGCAACCTAAGGAATGATATTTCGCTCTTTTACTAATTTGGATAAATCCTCTAATTAATAAAATCATTGCTTACAGATCATTACTATAGATCATTCTAAGTTCTGTCTGCAATTAAAAACCAAATCACTTTATTTCATGACAAATCCAATCCTTAATAATCGCTATATACTTCTTTTCTTCTATTTCTTTGATGTTTTTCAGGTTCAAATCTTTTGGAGGTAATAGCAATTCTTTTTGATCCTGTTTGGTCTGTTTATCAGGTCTGATCTTGAGCCTCTTGTTTCTTTTATCCTTTTCTGTAATATTTTACTTCTTTTCCCATTCTATAACTTTGGCATAATATGTATTCCAGATCTCCTTTTTAAAATTGACTTTCATCTTTTGATAAAGTTTACTGATTATATCCTGTGTATTTGCTGATGAAATCTTGAGCTACTCTTGGAAATACTTCTTCAAAGAGATGATCTTGCTTTCTTTTATATATTCACAGATAATATTGAAAAAACCCCTGTTAGATTTCTAAATCTCTTCTAACTATTTGTCTATCCAGTCACTTATTTTAGGTTGAATTTCTTTCTTATGTTTAATTTCTTTATCGATGAGTTTATTAATCTTTTCACTTGCCTTTTGCCAAAAGTTCCTCCGAGTTTTCCTAGTGGCTGGACATTCAAAAAGATGTCCTAGTGTCTCTTTTTGAAGTTCACATACCGGGAGTACAAAAAACTACTATCAGTATCAATGTAAAATATTTGTCAACTTAAACAACTTATATGACTTAAACAATTCAGATAATCTTACTGAAAAAGAAAAAAATTGAAGATATAATAATTATAAAAAGAAAATAAACAACTATACTGAGACAGAATATCAAAGTACAGTAACAATAGATATCCAGAGTAATAAAAACTACTATATAAGAATTAACAAATATACTTTAAAATCAGATTCACCAGCTATTGGTAGCAACAGGAAATCTTTAAGAAGAAAAAGAAGCTATACTCCATATAGAGAGGCATAAAATCAAGAGAAGAAAGAAAACAGTATACTAATAATAGGCAACAATAGTGACAACCAACAAAACATAAGATTAGAAGCTCCAGATTTAATCCAACCCAGGAATCTAAAATATCTCAATTATACAAATTAATTGAAAAACTAGGAAAAAGAACAGATAAACTTGAAAAAGGCATATTTAGATGGAGAGCTAACCACTCTTAAAAGGAGCACCAATCCAATTACAAAAGAATAGGAAATATCTGTTCACTATTTCTAATATTCAAACAAAGAACAAGAGCAAAGTATAACAAAAGGAGCAGAATAGTATTGAGGATCAATAGTATAATCAAGACCTTGAAGTCTTTCTCCAAATAGAAAAAACTGAATTCATAAAAAGAAAAAATAGTAAAATACAACTAGAATAGAAACAAAAAAATGTAAATATTAAAAAAAAAGTAATAAGAATAGGAACATACAATATTAGAGATATTACTGATAAAACAAATCAATATAACCTTATAGAAGAAATACAGAAACAAGGCATTGAAATTATAGGTTTATGTGAAACAAAGCTAATTAAAGCAAAGATAAAATGGACCTTTCAAAATCAAATAATATACAAACACTTTCATAGTACCAACAAAGATACTTTTTATAAAGTAGAAGTTAGCATATTGGTAAAAAGAATCTGGAAAAAAAAATAGTATCTGTAGAAGAGGCAGAAGAATATATAATAGCAGTCAATATGCTTATAAAAAGAAACAAGATCTGCATCATCCAGATTTATATTCCTTCAGATAAACAATAAAGTAAAAAGATACAAGAAAAAGTATAAAACTTCATCAAATAAAAGCATAGATAGAACTTTCACATAATAATTATAGGAGACTTTAATACTACATACAATCCTGCAGAAGATAGAACATTAACTTTTAAGATAACATTTAAACCATCTTGATATTCAGAGATTCAACTATTTAACTCTTTAGATGAATGGACTTTTATAAATATGTAAGCAGTATAAAAAGGAAAGAACAAAACTTCAACAAGATGAAATATTATTAACAATAGTCATATAGATTATATATGGTTATTACAGAGCCTCACAAAATTTTCATTACTATGGTTTGACAATCAAAGTATAAAAGAAATCATAGACAGGGACCATACAATGCTACTAATAATATTATATGGTAACAATATGTTTACAAGAGATATTATTAACAAATAAACTATAAAAAATGAAAGGAGAATTGATATTAAAGAATCAATAGTAGAACAATAGCAAGTATTTAGGAAAAGTGTAAACCATAAGCTTAGAATAATATTAAATCCTTTATTAGAAGAAGAGTCAAAAGAGAGTAAAAAAAAGACTCATGCGAACATAATATGGAAGGTATTTGAAGAACAAATATGTAAGGCAGCATACAACAAGCTTGCAAGTAAGAAAATACCTATCATATAAGAAAAACATCATAAGTACAGTTTAGAATATATCAAATACAGATAAGCTCTTCAACTAAAAATACTCCTCAAGAAAACACAAACCTCACAAGAACCAAGTAAGCTACAGGTCCTTAGTATAGTGATAAAAAACACAATAATATATACTATTCAATCATCAAATCAAAGACTACTATATTTAATATAGTGTTTCAAATATATTATGAACACTATTGAAAAAGAAATATATGATATGATAGAAGATCTAAAGTTAACCTGCTGGAATATAGAGGCAAGACAAACAAAAAATGCTATTAAAAAGACCTTAGAACAAAGATGTGATAATTTGTGAAATAATCAAAGAAAAATGGTAAACTCTTTGACAAATAGGAAGTAAATCAAAATAGTTCTAAATAGAGTCAAAGTCAGAAATGAGAAAAATAAATATATAACAATTAGAAAGGATGAAATAGAGAAAGAGATAAGAAAATGCTATCAAAAAGTATTTAGAACACAAGATGCTAACTTTGATAACTTAACAAAAGACTGGAAAAAAAAATACAGTCCAAAAGCTATATTCAAGAAAAATGATATAAAGATCTCTTAAAGCTGATTTTCAAAGAAGAATTAGATAAAATACTCTGCATACTTTCAAATAATAAAGCCTCAAGAAAATCACAAATTAGTTATAAATATTAAAAAAGTTGGATCAAGAAGAAAAAGACTATCTAAGGAAGATACTTAATTGCTTTTTAAAATAGAATGTCACTTCATATAGTTGAAAGCAAAGTTATATTTATCTTATAGTAAAATCAAAACCATGGGAGTGTGAACTTATCAATACAAGATTGATAGTGTTACTAGAAGTTATATAAAAGCACTTTATTAAGATTCTCACAAATAGATTAGAAAATATCTGCAAGAGCAATAATATCCTGAGAGGTTTCAACTATACAGGATTATTAAGAGAAAGTATATCAGAACCAATATAAATCCTTAACAATATCTATGAAGAAGCAAGAGAAAACAAAAAGAAGTTATGGATTCTTTTTCAGGATATGACAAAGACATATAACACAATCAGTTTAAATATGCTAGTCAGGGCCATTAAAAGAATCAAAATTCCAGAAAGTTTTATACAAATAATAATGAGTCTATTTCATAATAAAGAATTTAGAGTGATATATGAAAAAGATCTAATAGAAGTAATCATCACATGAGATAGAATTGATCAAGAAGAAATTATTTTATCCCTAATGTGGAAAATATTTTATGATCCTTTATTATGTAAAATCCAAAATAATGAAACAAAAAGATACAAAATATCAGTTACTTTAAATCAGATTTGAAAGAAGATAGTAGTAGGAAACTAGAATTATAACATGCAATGATAGTCTTTATAGATAACATCACATGAATAGCACATTCAAAGAAAGATATGAAAAAATATTAAAAGAAGCAAGAATATTTTATAGAACAAATGACTTCCAAATCAATAGTAACAAATTAGTTTTAGTTACTATTAACAATTCCAACTGGTATCTTGAAAAAGTTCAAGCAGGAGTCAATAAAAAAGTAGTATATAAGTGTTGAAGGGAGAAGCTCATCATCCAATAAACTATTTTTCTTTGCCATTGTGACAGTTCTATTCTAGAAAAGAAAGTCTTGACATATCCAGCTTGTGCTTTATTGAATTCAATAAATATTATACTATTTTCCTCAGAATATTACCATATTAAAAGGTTAAGCTATAGTTTTTTTTTCTTCAGACTACACATTGATTTTACCTTTTAATTGATACAAATAATAAATCTCCTAGCCTATCAATCTAATACTTCTAAAAGATAGGCATGTCACTTTTTAGACATTATTCTCTTTCTATGTACCCTTGAGCATTGTTATAGATATAGTTTTACTTGATAGATTTATATAGTATGTTGTTGAAATTTTTTCTTAATCGAGACATTAACATAAAAAAGACTATGACTTATATCTACCTGTATCACAACCTAGCAGCATCTTATGATAGATCCCAGGTTCTTATGAAGCTAAGAAAATGTATTTAGACATGTAAGGTAATTAATAGAGGCTTGTTTATATTTTTTATTGATATTTTTTCTACTAGTTAATCATTGCTTGAGAAACTTTGTATTACTTAAAATTTAGGATCAAACTGAGGTAGGTAAAATTCCTTAAAAAAAATCAAAAAAGAGTACTCTTAGAGCAAACACATGACAAGAGAGTAAGTGGTTGCCTTTAAGATAAGTCTCTTATTATAGAAAAAGCTCTATATTGTTTTTCGAGTATATAAATAGATAGCAACACTTTAATTCTTCTTCTTTTTAAAACTTTCTTGCTATTGGTAAGAAAGGTGTATTCATGATATTGGTTACTGAAAGTCAGGTTTTTGTTTGAAAAAAATGTTTACAAGAGGAAAGAAGAGATAAAGATAACTCTTGAAATATTATTTCAAATTAGTTTAAAAAAAGTGATAAGACTTTATTAGTTAAGAAATATAAAAATTACTTGTGAATATCTTTTTTGTGTGTGGTCAGAAGATCAGCAGAAAGAGTTGTTTATATATTATATATAATATGCTTAACTTAGATACTTTTTTTTTTTTTTTTTTAAACTACAATCATGTTACAATAGTTTGTCTTTATTGAAAAAATTGAAAAAACTTACAATATTTTACAGACTTTTACAAAGTAACTAACTCATCTTTATACAAAAGCACTCTAAGTCAGATTTTAGAAACAATATTACACTCCCTTAATAAATTGATAATAACCTCTATCTACCAGGATCATTGTCAACAGTTTGTCATTGTTGATTGCCTGAAAACCAATGAATTACTAAGTTAAAAAAGAAAAAGAAAAAAAATGATTGGGAAAAAAGAACAATTCAAGATTCCCCAAAAAAATCTAAAAATAAAAACAACCTCTTCCCAAAAGGGATCTGCTTGATTGGGATAGTCTTCTTACTTTATTTGAATCTCAAAAGAAATCTTCTTTTTCACCATCTGTAGTATCAGACAAGTTAATTCAATTGATCTTTTATTTAAGTGAGCACCAGATTGAAATATCTCAAGAAAAGTATTTAAATCTCTGCTTTTTTTTATTAAAGCTTTGTCATCACTTGAGGAACTTAAGTAAGAGATGGGAATTTGTAATCTATACTATCTATCACTTAATTTTTTAGTGTTATGGAAGTTTTTATTAAGGAACTTGAGCTTTTTGGGACAAATATTTTCAGAACCTTCTTTCCAATTATCAATGATATCATCAGAACACGTGGATGTGACTAATAGGAGCTTGTTTACATTCCAAAAACTAATGTGTTTCATATTAGCCAATCATTTTTGGTGAGGATTTGTGCTATCCAAAATTCAGAATCAAACTGAGATAGACAAAATTCATCAGAAAACTATAACAGTGATAGCTTTAAGAGGCCCACAAGTGATTGAAAGGGGAAAAAATAAGCTCTTCTGTTATCAAAAACCTCCATATACCTCTCGCTTCAAAGGTTAGATAGATCTTCAGGTACTTTACAGTCAGTTCTTCTTCCTTTGGGAACTTTCTTGCCATTAGTATTAAAGGTGTTTCTTGATTTTTCTTGGTCACTAGAAGTCAAGTTTTTGAGTGAAGAGGTTTGTAAACAAAAGAAAAAGGATAGAGGCGACTCTTGAAGTCATACTTTAAGTTGTTTTAAGGAAAGTATTAAGACTTTATTAGCAAAGAAGTATAAAAACTTCTTGTGAACATCTTTTTTATGTGTGGTTAGAGGATTAGTAGAAAGAGTTTAATAATAGTTATTTGTTTTGTGTTCACTAATTATATTTTGCAATAGATTGTATTACTTAAAATTTAGGGTTAAACTAAGATAGACAATATTCTCCAAAAAATCAAAAATTTTGGATAACTATAAGAGAAAAAAAACAATGGGCAAATATTTCAAAAATATGGCTTAATGTTCATTCCTTTCCATTATACAAAATCTTTATAAATATGCTTTAATATAAAAGACTTTAAATACTATACTATTAGTTTTTCTTCTTTGCGAAACTTTTTTTCATAGGTAGAGAAAATATTTTTTGACTTTTTTAAGTCATAAAAAGTCAAGTTTTTATTTAAAAATGAATATAAACAAGAAAGAGGATTTATGAGTTTCTTTTGAAGAAAAATTTAAAGTTGGTTTAGGGATAATGTTAAGACTTTATTAGCAAAAAAATAAAAAATTTCTTGCAAATATCTTTTTTGTATGTAAACAGAGAATCAGCAAAAAGTATTTTAAATACAGTATATTGAATATATTTTTTTATTATTTATATATACTATATATATTTTTATTTATTTATTTATAATAATAATATTATAAGAAAAAATAAATAAAAACTCTTTCTGCTGATTCTTTGCCCATATACAAAAAAGATATTCACAAGATATTTTTTATTTATTTGTTAATAAAGTTTTAACACTATTCATAAACCAACTTAAAGGTTTGCTTCAAAAGATACTCCTAAATCCTTTTCTTGTTTATATTCATCTTCAAATAAAAACTTGACTTCTTGTGACCTAGAAAAGTCAAGAAACACTTTCTCTATTTATGGCAAGAAAGTTTTGTAAGGAAGAAGAACTAATTGTATAGTACTTGGAGCCTTTTATATTGAAGCATACCTATAGAGATTATCTGTAATAGGAAATACAGTAACAAATATTAAGCTATATTTCAAAATATCTGCCTACTTTTTCTTCCTTCTTATAGTCACCCAAAATTTTTTTGATTTTCTAAGGAATTTTGCCTACCTTAGTTTGATCCTGAATTTTAGGTAATACAATTTATTGTAAAATATTATTGGTGAATATGAAATACATTAGTATATAAATGTAAACAAGTCCCTATTGATCACTTTACATGTTCTGATAACATCATTGGTGATTAAAAGAATTGATTAATATCCTGTATCTACCCACTTCTCTAATTGAGTTAACTTACAGATCAAGTTTTATAAGACCAATAAAATATAAGTAACAAGTCTTTAGGTAGTGAAGAAGTTGCCATTTTTTTAAGCTGAGACCTTTCTCTTTTATCATTCCAGTCAGGCAAAGTTTAAGATCAAGGTCTCCTTTTTATCTCAGTTAGGTAATAAAACTGAATGATCTCTAGTTCATGCTAAGTTTCAATCCTTTAGTTATAGTTGAGAATATATTTTTTCAAAAGTTGTTGAAAAATATCACAATTGACAAGGATCCCTATCACTTTTGAAACTCACTTACTATTACAAGGCAAAAGAATTATTGGAAAATTTGATCTTTTGAGTAATCGAAGATGTATAATAGTAAAATTTCTTTAATTAGGTATGGTTATTGGAAGGTATTATACTAAAACAACATAATCCAATTTCTACTAGGTTATATAAGAACCTGAAATTTATTATAAGTCACATCTCTACTACGATAGATAAAAAATCACTATCCAAAAAAGATTGGGATCAAGTGTGTCCTGGAAGTAAAGGTTCTTACTGGGCGATAAGTCTTCTCAAATAATATATAATAAGGAAATCAAGATCAAGAATGGATAAGTTCCTCAGAAAGTTAGGAAAAGAAAGAATATTTCAATTTGAGCATTTTTTATTAAAAAGAAGTCTTGAGAAGCAAGTCTTTGGAGGAAGCTGAAAATTATTTTCCAATTTTTATCTTTTAATTTTCTTGTTATCTATTTAAACATTTTTAGATATCTCTTTTTTCTTTTTTTTAACACATTTTTTTGTAGTTTCCTGTATTTCAGTAGCTTAGTTAGATATACAGTGGTGATAATCTGCTAGTAATGATATAGTGAACTAGAAAGATTTTTATCTCAAAATACTGTGAAGTAAAATATTGTTCCCAAGGTTGAACTTAAAGATTTTTTATGCTTATAATGAGTTAATTAAATTAGAATAATAATTTAGCTATAGTATATATCATGTTGCTCAAATAAAAAGATACTTATGTTTTTAATTAATTAATAAACTGCCAATTTAGCCTGACTATGGGTACTCAAAAAAAATATTATTATTATTATTATAAATAAATATTATAATTTTTTTTTTTTTTTTTTTTTTGGAATGGAAGCTCAGTTATGCTTATTGACTTTAATAACGTAATATACAAATTAATGCAGAGATTACAAAGGTTGTCACATGAAGCCATATATCATTTATATTACTAAACTTCCTAAAACCCAACCTTTAACAAATTTACTGGGTGGCTTGTTGCTCGAAAATATCTGGTTAAATTATATTACTCTCAAAATATAAAGTTTTGAAGGAACACTTCTTTGGAAGTGATAATCAGAAATCTATAGGAAAGAGTCTGTAAATACAAGTGAAATAAATATTATAATATTATATAGACTTTTATATAATAATTAATTTATATTTATATATTATTAGTTGAAAAACCATGTTATTTTAAAAATATAAAAAATTTACTAAATTAGTTTAAACTAAATAAAATCAAATCTCAACTAGATACTTTAAGTAAGATTTAAGAAATAATATTATATTTTTTTAATAGTTTAATATTTAATATTTAATTATTAGAATTATTGTCAAAATTTATTGTTATCAATTATTCTAAATAAATTAATAAAGTAATTAAAAAAAGAAAAAAATAATTTAATCAATAAATATATTTTTTGATTTTATAATATTTGAAGAACTTAAGTAAAAAGATTTTAAAAAATATATTTAAAAATTTTATTTTTCTATTGATATATAAATTTGCTTATTATATTACTAATATTAATATTATATTACAAAAGAGTTTGTTTGATTAAGATAAAAAACTTTTTCAAAAATTTTATTCAACTAGAATAGAAACTTAAAATATTTAATTTTTGTTCAATAAAGTTTTTTTATTATCTAATAAACTTGTTAAAAAATAAAAATATTTTATTATACTATATATTTTATTACTTATTTCAGTATTATAATTATTTTTCTAAGAAATTTATTTAATTAAAAAAGTAATATTCAAAAATTATTTTTTTCTAATCACTAATAACATCATTAAAACATATAAATATAATCAATAGAAATTTATTTATATTTTAAAAACTTTTATATTTTATATCAATTAATTATTTTTAATAGTAATTATATTATTATTATTATTATTTTTTTTTATTATAACCCTCTGTCAGGCTAGTTATGTGTGCTTTATTAAACAATTGTAAGCTATACATTATACATATGATGCTAAAGCTAATTCTTTAACTAACTTACTTGTCAAAGTCTTATATTTATCTAAGACTCTAAGTGCAACTTCGGGAATGATTTATCGCTCCACTAGTAGTTCAGATGAAAACCTTCCAACTTCTAACATCATTGCCCGCAGGTCATTACTGTATATCACTGTACGATGTTCTGACAAGGGTCAAAACCCCAACCACTGCATCCCATATCTAATCCCATTTCTTACAATT
>CAJVPT010004763.1:0-13005 GCA_910592055.1 Acaulospora colombiana | reverse complement strand
ATACATTTTTAATGTAAAGTATACATATGTTTAATAAAGCACACATACCTAGTCTAACAGAGGGTTTAAAAAAAAAAAAAAGATTATATAGTTTTTTTTTTTTTTTCTAGCATAATTTTATTACAAGTAGTTCATTTATTAGGTTATCAAAATTTTTTATTCTGGATTCAATATTTTGATTCTTTGAAGTGATTTATATTTTTTTTACTCCTATAAAGAACATTTAATAATTAAGAAAAGTTCTCTTATTACTGTTTAATATTTAAACAATTTTTAGTAATATTTTATTAATTACTCTTATTATTATATTTTTTAGGAACAATATGATCAAGTTAAAATTGTTCTAGCTTTAACTTAATAGATTGGATTAATTACAATCTTTATATAAACTATTTATTAAATATTTGGTTCCTTCCTTATTAATTAATAGTTATATTCAAAAATATCAGATATATATAATTAAGTCAATAAATATATAGCTATACCTTTGTAAGATTTGAGATTATATTTGTAATTATCTTATGAAGTGTTAACTATTGCACTATTAATTTACAGATCTATATAAAAAATATAAATATAATCACTCAAATAACTAAATAAAGAAATAAATTTTTGATAAATTTACTATAGTTTTATTATAAGTAGTTTAGAAAAACTATTTCAAACTTACTTAAAATTTTTTTATCTCTGTTTTTAAGTAAAGTATTTTATTTTGACCATATAATAAAGAGACAAGACATTTACAGTAGGGATATAAAAGTTGCCTAAATTTTTTAAAAAAATTAAAATTTTTATTATAATTTAGATTTATTTGTTTAAAAAATATAAAAAAAATGTTAATATAAATATTTTAGTTTTATAAAATAATTTTTAATTAAAATAATTTATATTTATTTAATAATGTTATTTTTAATATTTTTTTAAATTTAATATATAAGGTATTATAAATATTATAAATTATATATTTTTATTTTTTTTCCCCTTTATCAAGCTAGTTATACAGTATATGCTTTATTAAATATTTTGTAGACTTTATATATCAATGTAATACTAAAATTAAATTGCTAACTAATTTACTCATCTTGACTATTGTCACTTTAAGTGCAACTTTGGAAGTAATTTATAGCTTTACTAATAGTTCAGGTGAATACCCTTCCAACTTTTAGTATCATTGTCTACAAATTACTATTGCAGATCACTTTATAAAGATTTAACAGAGATCAAAACCCAACCAGTTCATTCCATATTCAATTTTTTTTGTCAATATCTGCTTCAAATTCTATTGTTTAATCTTTCTTCTTTAGAAATTGATAGTTTCTTGATCTTAATTTTGATGTTTTGAACTTTTAGGTTTAGTTTTCTTACTTTATTCTTTCTATTAATTCTCTGTAACTATTTATATTCAATTATTCTTATATATCTTTTGTTTCAAATTTATTTTTGGATGTGATTACAAATCTTCTTTTGCATTTTTGTAATCCTTCTATGAGCTTTTTGTTCTATTCTTTTAACACAATATTTGAGGTTAGCTATTGCAATAAGCTAGTCACTTCTCATGAGTCTTATACAAAAGCTTAGCATCCTATAATCACTTTTGTAAACTTCTTCTATAAGTTTAGATATTAGCATATCTAGTTTTCTCCTTTTCTCTCTATCATTTGTGATTAGTATATGTCTTTTTCTTCCATTTTCACTTTTCTTTCTTACAAAAGTTTATTAAATTCCTTTAGTATCTCTTTTAATCCTTTCACTTATGCTTCTTACAACTGCTTTCCATATATTGAGTATTCTAATAAGTGGTTTATTGTTTCTGCATCTTTGTTGCACTCTATATATACTATTTGTTTATAAAGGTCTGTTTTCTTATTGCTAATTTTTCAGAGTTGGTAACTCATCATTTGTCAATTTTATAAAAAAACTTTTTTTGTAAGAGTCTTTAAAGGAAGTGTTTAATATAAGCCTATCCTTTATTCTATTATATATAAGGTTCCATATATATTTATGTTGATCTTGTATTTGCTGGTTCCATTTTTCCTGAGTTCTATTCTATTGCATCTATTGATAGGCTATTGTCTTGCCATTTACTTTTTTTGATAAATTGTCTTATTGAAATATCCAGTGTTATATTTTACTATTTAATTTTTGTAATGATTTTGAATAATATGAGATCTTTCTATTCTATTACAGAAAGTTGGAATACTTTTTTATCTATGATATCTGCTTCTTTATTGTATTTATCACTGGAATAGGCCTTAATCTTGATCAACTTTAGGTTCAAGTATTTTTTTTTCACAAGAACTAGTATTTATATCTATAAAGACCAGTTTTTTTTTTCAACTACCTTTTATATATCTTTTAGGATCTTTTTTCTTTAGTTTTTTCTATTTGGATATATAGGCTTGACTGTTCATATAGATCCTAAATTTGTTTTCAACAGGAACAACTAATAATATATTAACTATTGCTATCACTTCTGTCCTTATTAATGATACACAGTTTCCTACCCCTGTTTGGAATTTGTTTTCTTTTCCTGTTTTTCCTATTTGAATCAATACTGCTACTATTTTTATTTCTTTTTTTTCTATAATTAACCAATTATTCATCAGAATAGAAGGTTATTACTTTATTTAACTTCTAATTTTATTGAAGTATTTCTAACAAGTGGGACTGATATTGGGATTCTGTTCAATATATAGGTTATTTGTTTATCTATTACCTTTTTATTTTTTAGAGTATTAATAACTATATTAATTTCTCTTAACACACTTTCCTTGAATTCAATTGCAGTTTATTGATTGCCTATCCAGATTCTTAGAAACCTTGCTTGCTCAGTTTTATTTAGTTCTCAACTATTTCTTTATTAATACAGTATCTGCTTAAACTTTCATTGAATATTTATTGGGATTATTGAAAGTAACTAGCATTGATTTATTACTATTGGTTTGGGAGTTATTTGCCTTATAGAAAATTCTTACTTCTTTAAGAATTTTTTTGATGTCTTTTTTAGATTTAGCAATTCATGTAGTATTATTTATAAAGACAATAGCTGTATATAAAACTTTATTTTCTTGTATTATTTCTTGTTAGATCTGGATTCCAGAAAACTACTATCTTGTTTTCCCATTCTTCATTGTTCTAAATCTTGCATAGAAAAGGATCATAGAATATTCTCCACATCAGAAGAGAGATGGTTTTCCTTTGATCAATTCCATCTCCTGTTATTATTAGACTTGTTAAGTTGTTTTTATAAATAACTCTAAACTCACTATTTATAAACAGTTTCATTACTATATTAATAAAGTGGCTAAAATTTTAATTCTTTCTATCACCTTTTTTAACATATTCAAACTAATAGTATTATATGACTTAGCTGTATCCTAAAAAAGTATTCAGAGTTCCTTTTTACTTTTCATGTATTTTCACAGATATTATTCAGGATTTGGATAGGTTCAACTATACTTTTACTAGGAAGTCCTGCATAGCTGGGACTTTTAAAGATATTGTTTGTCTTACAGATATTTCCCAATCTATTAGCAAAAATTTTTGTAAAGCACTTTCTTGTTACTTCTAGCAAACTATAGATCTTGTGTTTGCAGATCACATTTTTATGGTTTTGGCTTTGCAATTGAATATATATTACTCGTTTTTATCATATTAGAGTTATTTCCCATCTTAAAAAGTTGTTAAATATTTTTCTCAAGTATATTTTTCCTTTAGATCCTAGTCTTTTCAATATTTTATAGCTGTTTTGTAATTTTTCTGGAGTTTTATTGTTAGAAAGTGTTTATAGTACTTCACTTAGCTTCTTTTATAAGATTGGCTTTAAGATATCTTTATATTATGTCTTTTGATGTAGTCTTTGAGCTTGTACTCTGTTTTCCAATCACTTGTTAGATTGTCAAAATATACATTTCATTTTTTGAAGGTATCTTTATAATACATTTATATCTCACCTTCCATTTTTTCTTTCTTGATTGCTATGTATTCAGATTTATTTTCCTTGATTTTAATCCTATCTAGCACTATTTTTATCCTTTTTCTATTTGTTAATGAGTTTACCATTCATTTTTTATTGGTTCTCAGATCTTTGCATATTTGTTTAAGAGATGATTTGATTTTATTCCTTGTCTTTTTTCTTCCAGCTTCTGATATACTAGCTTGAAACCTTCTTTTGCATCTTAAATATTATTTTTTAATAATGTCCAGGGAATATTAGAGATAATATGCTAGATGCATGGTTTTCTATTTACTGATTAGGCTTATGTGCTCTATTATACATGTCAATAGCTATATTTAAGATCTGTAAGCTATTGATATTCTTTCTAACCATAGCTTTTTTGTAGAATATTATTAGTTGTAGAGATCTTCTATATTTGATAAATTCTGAGCTGTATTTTATAGTGTTGTGTTTTAGTTGAAGCAATTTTTTTTGTTACCAGCTTGTTGTAAATTGCTTTACTTATTTGTTCTTCAAACACTTCTCAAATTTTATTGGCCCAGCTTTCTTTTTCACTATTTTCTATTTATGATAGTGGATCTAGTTTTATATTAAGCTTATGTGCTATGTTATTACTGAATGCTTGCTACTGTTCTGATGTTGATCTCTTTATATCAATTCTTTTAACAAGCTTTATTCTAGCTATTTCTGCTATGTTTCTTTTTTGAAGAAACCTATATCAAGTAATATTATTATGAGTATAGTATGATTACTATCTGAAATTTCTTCTATACTTTGATTATTAAACTGTAAAATAGAATATCTTATTAAGCTTTGTGACATCCAAATATAGTTTATACAATCACTACTTGTTACATCATGTCATGTTGAAGTTTTGTTCTTTTCTTTCTATATTATTTGTATATCTATAAAGCTCTATCTATCCAATATATTAAATAGTGGAATTTCTGATTGTCAAGAAGGTTTAAAGCTTGCTTAGAAAGATGATACTCTATATTTAACTGGATTATATGCTACATTGAAATCACTCATTACTATTATATAAAAGTTACTTTTATGCTTTTTTTAAATAAAGCTTATTACATATATTTGTACTTTTTGATTTCTTTTCTTATCAGAAGAAATATAAAATTATATAATACAAACTTTGTTTCTTTGTATAAGAAAGTTAACAGCAATCATATCTTTCTGTTTCTTCTATAGATACTATATTTTTTTCCAAATCTTTCCTAACTAAAAGGCTAATGTCTGTTTCAAAAGGTGTATCCTTATTAGTGCTATAGAAGTATTTTTAGGTATCTTAATTCTCAAAGACCCACTTTGCTTTAATTTTATTAAGCTTTGCTTCACATAATTCTGTTATACCCATCACCTGTTCTTGAATTTCTTCAATAAGGTTATATTGTTAGATCTTTCAAATATATTTTTAATATTAAATATACTTATTCTTACTATATATTATTTTATATTATCCTCTTGTTTTTCTTTTATGAATTGTTTTATTCTTTTATTAATGTTTAAAATTTTTATTTTCTGTTTTCAAAAACATATCAATATCTTGATTGCCTTGCAAATAGATATTGGGATCTTGATAATTCTGTTTCTTCTTATTTTTTTTTTTGTTATTTGTTGAGCTTTGCCCTTGTTATTCATATTGACTTTGGAAATAGTATGCTAATATTTTCTTTTTTCTTGTGGTTGAACTGGTATGCCTTTCAGGAGAAATTGGCTCATCTTTTTAGTGGACTTTTTTCTAACTTGTTTAGTCTTTTACCAAGTCTTTTGATTATTTTGCTTAGCTATAATACTTCAGTCTCCTGAGTGGTGGTTAACCCTCGATTTCTGATCTCCTGTTTTATTCTTTGTCTGTGTGATCATTTTTTATCTGAAGGTTCATTATTAGTTTAGATTGATCTTGTAGGATTTGACTTGATATCTGGCTTCTTCTTCTTTCCATTGGTTCTCTATTACTATCAGTAGCTGGAAAGAGGGGTTTTGCTGTTTGTCTACTGGTTTTTAACTGGTAACTATTATCAGTTTTATAATGTGTCCTTGATATTCCTTTTCCTATTCATTTTAAAAGAAACTTCACTTTCTTTTTCCTGGCTTTTTTATTTTGTTTATCACTCCTGTCGACTACTGTAACCGAATTTATTATAAATTATATATTATTTTATATATAAAACTATATTTAAAAAGTTATATTTATATATATTAGTTCGTAAAAATTTGTGATTAATATAAAATTTTTAATTAAATAAAAATATAAAATAATAATAATAATAAAAGTTATAAATTAATCTTAAGTAAAATTAATTTTTAGGAATTTAAATATTTATATTTTAAATTTGATTTAATAATTTTTTATTAAATTAAACATTTTTGAAAAAAGGACAATTTTTTTTATCCCCATTGTATATATGAGCTTTTAATTATATACTAATTAGTCTGCTACAATATAAATAAGAGTCTGCAATCAAGTCCTAAAAAGAATCGGAATAAAATTATAAAGATAATTAAATAAAAACATATACAACAGTTTCATAGAAATATTAAGATAAAAAAGTCTTTAAGCTTTCCAGGCTAGAAATCGACATTTCATCAAAAAAGAGGGCTATTATCTGAAAAAAAAAAATCTAGAAGACGAAAGCTTGAAGTAGATCTTAACAAGAGGAATTAAATATGAAATAAAGTGATAATGTTAGCAGTTAGAAAGGTCTTTACTCGAATTACTAACAAAGTGATAATTCACTTTTGAAGTTGTACTTAGAATTTTAGAAGTAAAATATAAAATGGAGACAAGCGTGTTTAGCTAGAGATTGGCTTTAGTAAAACATTTTAAATGTATAACATACAAATGTTTAATAAAGCATACATACTTAGTCTAACAGAGGGTTTTAAAAAGAAAGAAATAAAGAAAATAGGTTTTTAAATATTTAATAGAAGAAAGAAAATTCTAATAAACAAACTTTTATTGAAAAAAATTTTGATAAATAGATTTTTGAGAAAGCTGACTAATATTTTTTAAAATTTTTCTTTCTTTCTTTCTTTTTTTTTTATTATATTTATTAAAATTAAAATATTTCATCAAAATTAAGCTTAAAGACTTAAAATATTTAAAAAAAGGTTAACCACAGTATACGTATACTGTACATACTATGTTATATGAATAAATATATAAAAATCAGACCATTAATAATAAAATATCATCTAAAATTAATGGAATTTTCACGCATAAAGGTATATTGTGTAAGTTTACTGAATACATAAAGATTGATTGATAAGACGTAGTTATTTTCAAAAAATGTTTCGATAACGTTTCTTTTATTACGTAAGAATGTTTTATCCGTATTCGGATTAAATCGGGATTCCCAAAATAAGGTGAGTTTAAAATTTAACAGTTAAGGTATCTTGACGAACGTATAATCCGATAGATACGTACAGTACGTATGGAATGCACTCTCGATATTTGCGCCCGAGAGTAATTCGTAAGAATGAAAATAATGTATTATATACTATAGCAATAGCATACTAATAGTAATCGAGACGATTTTAAATGATAAGTCGGAATGTCAAACAAAGTACGTACGTACTCATTGCATTGAATATACACAATAGAAAATCTAAAAATTGCTGTATACACGTGGTCACCAAGGAAACCACGGCACATTGTTGAAGCAAAAAAAAAATTTTTTTTTTTTGTTAAATACAGCATGACATAAACATCCGAATTCTCAAAGGTTACAGTATCGGGGATTACTCTCCGTGGCGGTTCGCATACAATGAGGTGACTAGCATGTTCAAATAAAAATTATAGTATTCTAGAATTCAGTTGGGAAATATATATAAAGTATGAATTTTAACCGTGGAATTATTCAATAAATTGTTCCCTTATAATAATCAGCAACCAAATAATTAATACCTATCAATGGAAGCTTATGACGAGGTAATACAACGGAAAGCTCTGGGGAGAACCGCTAAAATCGGATACCTCTACGACATTACAAGAGATGCTTTTTGCGAATCCTCCTTACGTATTTATGGCGGAACTGCCAGTTCGAGTCATAGATAGAATTGAAACTCCCCATACTGACTTAGTCTTTGAGTATGGGGATTCATATAAAGAAAAGTTTAATAAGCTAGATGTTGAATCTCAATTAAAGATAAGCATTCTCTCTGGTTTACTCGCCTTGGAAGGTTCAGGAAAATATTTGAGAGATGTGAAGAATAGTTCAAGATCTGTGAAAGGTACTCTAATATACCATATCTCTTCGGTCGAAGAAAGTTTAAGTATAAATCGTGAAGAAATCAAAGCATACATTGATACCGACGCTTTTAATGCACGTGGCGCTACGCATGTTGTAACAGGCATAAAGTGGGGAGCTACAATGATGGCATCATTCGAGTATAAGAATAGAAATGCAAAAAACAATTCGGTAGTCGAAGGAATTCTTAAGGCTAACTTTGAAAAGGTTTCCTCATGCATCGATGCTTCCGCGGGAGGTGATACAGATATCAAAGGCGAACGACATGAACTTATGAATCATTTCTCCATAAATATTTTTGGAGACGTTATTCCCGATAACAAAAATCTTCCTCGATCCTTTGCCGAAGCAAAAGAAATCCTAACTGAACTCCCTTTATACGCCAAAAAATATAATTATGGAAAGGGTGTGCCGTTTGAATTCAAACTTTATCCATTGTCCGAACTTGCGAGGAAGTTCAAGTATATATTTACTATTGGAAGAATGATAACGGAATTAAGCGAACAAACGATTTTAAGGGTAGAGCAAGTTTTTGATGATTTTCTTAAGTCCAAAAAGATGTTAAATGATTTGTATGATGATGCCAGATCCATATCTGACCACATACTTGACGAGACTTTGTCTGAAATCGAGAAACGCATGCAGGATACTAAAATTGAGGAAACAAATTTCAGGCAAAAACTTGCCAATAGTCTCGTTAGAGTGCGTTCGGGTAGATGTAATATTGATGAAATTGAACAAAGGATAATTAATTTTCAGAAGAGTATGCTATCTAACGAATCCATTGGGGCATTTATTAGAAAATATAATAGCATATCCAAGAAGGCAGAGTTGATATTCACCCTAAAGGAAAAAAACGTGGAATACATTAAAAAAGATTCCACTATTGATTTCATTTTAAACAAATATCAGTACTTCAACCTTTATATATTCAGTGACAATGATGAATACCTCATTAATGGTAAACATTCGTCAGAGCACACCAAGTTCCGAAACCTATACACTCATTCGAATAACGGTTTGAGCAAATTCTTAATAGCCGAGCGTAAAATATGCAGGGGAATAAAAGGGTCCAATTATCCGGTAATTCTTCATTATGTAGAAGGGAGAAAGGTCACCGATAACGGTTATTCAGCTGATAATGAAGAAATAAATATATTATTGCTGGGTGAAACAGGAGTAGGAAAATCCACTTTTATAAACGCATTCGCAAATTACCTGAAATTTGATTCGTTGGATGACGCAAAATCCGGAGACATGGAGGTATTGATCCCGTCCAAGTTCACATTAACAAATGAAAATTATGAACAGAGAGTCATACAAGTGGGCGAACAAGTTGACGATGGAGAACAACTCGAAAATTCAGAAATGTCGGCCACTCAAAAGTGTAAATATTACGCGTTCTATGCAGCCAATAAGGTCATAAAACTGATCGATACACCCGGAGTAGGAGATACTAGAGGCGTTGATCAAGATGCAAAGAACTTTGAAAACGTATTATTGTACATCTCCAATTATCAAAATTTGAATGGGATATGCATTCTTCTTAAACCAAACAACTCAAGATTGACCGCTGTATTTAAATATTGCATACTTTCATTATTAACACATCTTCACAAGAGCGCCAAGGATAATATAGTCTTCTGCTTTACAAATTCTAGAGGAACATTCTATCGCCCAGGCGATACATTACCACCATTAATTAAACAACTCAATACGCTTAAAGATAATTCTGGCGTTGAAATAAAGGTCCGGAAAGAGACAACATTTTGTTTCGACAACGAATCATTTAGGTTTCTAGCAGCAACCATGGAGAATGTTCATCTTCCCGATGAAGATGAATATGCGAGAAGCTGGGAAAAATCGGTACGGGAATCGCTAAGACTTATGGAACACGTTATAAGTCGTCCGCCCCACAAAGTGAAAGATATGCTGTCGCTTAATAATTCTAGAAAGGTAATAAAATTCCTTATGAAACCTCTTGCCGACATACAACTGTTTATAAACAGATCCGTCGAACAGATCACGGAGTTAAAAGAAAAGGTAGTGAGCTCGGAAAAGACCATCGAGGAACTTACGAAATCGATGGACGATATAGAATATGAATTTAACGTAGAATCACTTGAATCCCCAATCAATGTATGCACAAATAAAAAATGTTCCGAGAATAACACTATTTGTTGTAAGGCGTGTCATATCAAAATTAAACGGAATATGACCGGAAGACTCTTCTTATGGTTTTGTTCGTCAATCGGAGTCGACGGAAAATGCAAGGCTTGCGGATGTTCCTGGAAAATGCACAAGCAAGTTGTCGAAAGAGAAACGCGCAAGCCTATACAAATTACAAGAAGTGAAGTGGCGGAGGAGGTCAATAAAAATAAATCGGAAGCAGAAAGAAAACAAGCACTTATAGAAAATATTGAGTTTAAGTTGGCTTGCCTCTCAAGCGAAAAGGAGAGAATTTTCGGTATTAAGAATAAGTTTGTACTGTTTCTAAAACAAAATACAATAGCACTTTTTAATGACGCATACGATGAATACGTTGACAATCTCATAAAACTAGCAAAAATTAAAGGAGAAAAAGAAAGAACAAGAGCCCTAGAAACCTTAAAGCAGGAGCACTCTGAATTGAGAGAGTTCATGAGACAAGGTGGGAACTCGGTGGTCTCTAGTTCCGTGATTTCATTAGAGGAAATAAATAGACTCGAAAAAGAATTATATGATTTGCCGTTAAGTGGTAAAAAATTTCTCAGCGAAAAAGAAGAGGAAGAACGAAAGCACGATGCCCAATTCAGATTTACCGAAAGCCGCCTTGATTTTTCTGACGCCAATAAGTCAAAATTAAACAAATTTACGGAATTCTTCAGATATATAAACAAACTGGGCTAGAATGTCGATTCTCCAATACAAGTCGTGAAAGGATATTATTCTTTACTCGTGGGATTTTTATTTTATTTTATTTTATCACTTGAACAAATATGAAGTCGAGATGACCTCTTAATATCAAATTTTTATTTACAGAACGAAAATATTAATGGACTGCATTCTTATACTATAATCTTTGCTAGTCTACGTACTGTTATAAAATATTTATTATCATGATTTTTTTGTAAGGAACAGCTATAAGTTTAAATTGTCCGGACTCTCTTCATCAAAATAATAATGCATAAAAAGTGAGCGGAATGATAAGATTAAAATTATATGAAATTCTGTTGCAAGCAGTGACGAGTCAGACTTTAATCGGCATATTAAACAAGAAACTCTCGCATAAACAAATTTTATTTAGTCAATTATTAACAATCTTAATAAGCTTTTATATTATTTAACCTATTTTATATAATAAAAATTTTATAGTTGAGCTAAAAAAAAAAAAAATCTTTGGTATTTGATGAAAATAATAAAAAAAGATTAAAATAATGTTATACTAGAAAAAATTGGGATTTATAATAAAATATAATAATTTAAAGTATTACATTTCATTTTTATTATTTTAAAATGATTTACATTATTGAATTTGATATTGCTAAAGGTCAAAAAATCAGACCAAATTCAGAATTTTCACTATAATCATGTAATTAATAATTGTAATACAATTGAAGCTTATGTAAAAAAATCAATTGCTGACTATTACCATATATCTTACAAAATAGAATAATATATAAACAATCTATTTGAAATAAAAAAATAAAATATTATGAACTGTGATAATAGAGAATTAGCTAATTACAAAGTAATGTATGCATAATATAATACTAAAATAACAATAGTGATTATATATATATATATATTAATGTTAGCTCATTCTTGCATCAGAATAAACATATTTTATTAAAGAAAAAAATATCTAAGGACAACAAAGATGAATAATTATTTGTGCTGTCTAAGAATTTACAAATCAACAATAGTACAAAAAGCAAACTATTTATGTTTTACCCAACCAGAATAAGATAATTACATAATCATTTAGTATAGGTATTTTACTTACTGAAACAAAACAAGAAATAATATTGAGTAAAAAGTATTTTTTAATTATATTATCTATAAAATACACTTGGCACTCCCTGGAGATATAATAAAGCAATATCTATTAAGTGGCTTATTACTACCCCTAGATTTTATAAGGAAGTGGCTAATGTACCAAGGATTTACCTATGATATCTACCCCTTTGATATTGAAAATCCCTTATGTAAAGCCTTAACTCCACTAGCACTAATCAAAAAAATTTTATATCATGATGTTGTCAAGAGAGTAGTAGAGTTGTCTAATAATAAGTCTTTTATTATTAAACAAGACTCTATACTGTTTCTGTGGCAGGTAAAGAGAAGATAAAAAAATCAGGTTCACTTCCTTTCAGAACTTTCTTGCCATTGATAAAAAAAATAAATATTGTCTTTCTGGTACTAAAAGACAAATTTTTTGTAACAATATATAAAAAAGGTAATAAAAATTATAAGGTAACTCTTAAAAATCTTATTCTCAAGTTGGTTTAAAGAAAGTAATAAGACTTTATTAACCTTGAATTATAAAACTTCTTGCAAATATCTTTTTATGAATAGTTAAAGGATCGACAAAAAGAATATAATAGTGATTATATAACAGTTCTATTGTAACAAGTTTACCTAAGTCACCCGATGAAAACATGACTTTACACCTGAAAGTCAGATGACATCTGCTAAAACGGTCTTAGAAAACTATGGGTATTTCGATGAGACAAACATCTTTTATTAAAGGCCAGAAAGATGTTGTCAAATAGGATTTCAAGATAATCAAGGATTTAGACC
>CAJVPT010004762.1:0-13005 GCA_910592055.1 Acaulospora colombiana | reverse complement strand
GGCTATCTACTTTATAATTGGCTATACTAACCCTAAGCTTTGCTAAACTTTCTATACTTTTCAATTACACACAGTTCTCTTATTAGTATCTGAGCCTTATTTATAGTTTCTTACCTTGCGACACTTAATCTTTTATGTCAGACTTTCAGATTTTTGGATTCTAGACCATTATGCGTAAATCATGTCACCTACATGACCCATAACAATAGTAATAAAATTGTCTTTTCATATTTTCTATTATCTTGTAATATTGATTTGATGAATAGGATACCTTTTTGATAATCAAATGTTTTCTTTCATATTCAACTTTGAAAGATGATTTGTATATTTTTTACCAGGGCCAGTGTTACAGCTACCAAATTTCCTTTAATTCGCATTTGAGAGTTGATAGAATTTTCTAGAATATTATCAAGCTTTCAATATTTAATTTGACTCTATTTTAGTCTAATTATAGTGACAATATTAAAGGTCCCATTATTATTAAGTTGATAAAAAGTGCAGATATATGGCTTTCTAGTTGTATTTCTCAGATACTTTTGAGACTATATATTTTTTTGTTATAAATACAACTTCTTGAGATTGTTTTATAGACTAAAACCTTTTTCTTAAATACTTTTTTAAACATAACTATGAGATCATTGCATATCTTCTTATTTAAATATATATATTGTATTCTATATTCTATTCTTGAGATTAGGACTCTATTAATAACATATCAAATATGTTTTTCTGTCAACCTTTTCTTAATTATTTCTTGAATTACTATCCTAATTTTTGATTTTATTAGGCCAATAATATTCTGATTCTTTTGTTTTAATTCTAATCAGATATCAAGAAATCTGGTCTAATTCTCTTTATTAATTTCATGAACTATAATACCCTTTATTCTGGTTTGAACATTTTCAGAAACTTGAAGATTTTGGTTAATAGTAAGGAAAATTAACTTTTTTGTATTAATCTAAGAGTCATTTGCTATATAAAACTTATTTGCTTCTTTCAAAATCCTTTTTAGATTTTTCTTGGATTTGATAATCCAGGTTATATTATCTATGTAAGCAATTACTGCCTATCTTAAAGAGAGTTTAACTTTTTCCTCAAGTTTATTAAAATTGTATAAGCATTCTTCTTCTATGAAATAATTTAAATTGTCATTGTTTTGAATCTTGCATAGCAATAAATCATAGAAAATTATCTATAATAGTGTCATGGGTAAAGATGGGTCTCTAAAGGGGAAGGCAAGGATATAAGTCAAATGTCCCTCATTAGGAAACTTTAAAATTTTTAAATTAATAACTATAAAAAAACTACCCACAATTGTTCTGTATTATCCAAATCATTGATTTATAGCATTTCCTGACTTTTATCCCTATTAAAGTGAAGAGTTGTGAATTTTGTCCCTCAAAAAAGTATATAAGTAATCTGTGAAATTCTATATACTAAATACTTTAGGGATCCATCATTAGTCATAGGTTATGTGGATAATGTAATTTATATGTAACAGTTTAGAATCTAAAAACCTGAAAGTCTGATATAAAAGATTGAGTATTACAAGGTAAAAAACTATAGATTGAGGCTTAAATACTGATAAGGAAATTATGTGTTTCTGACAAAGTATGAAAAGTTTCGCAAAGTTTAGAGTTAGCATAATTGATTAAAGTAAATAGTCCATTGTTAGTTAGAAAAGTATAAATAGCTTACCAATATATGCTGAGAAGGCAGTAAGGATCATAACAGATCGAATCAAATTAGTTTTTATTTGATCTGATCCATATTAGAATGGATTTATTTTTATTTTTTTATTATTATTATTTTTTTATAACGCTAGCTCAACCTTGTTTTATTTGTATTTATGTAGTATTATTACATAGAAATTTTTCTAGGATATATTACCAGTCTACTACCAAACAAAACTCAATAGAGATAATCTCTCTTAGGAGAAACTCACCTTGTGGCTTGTTGTCACCTCTTTAGTGGGGACTAACCTGTCAAAGCTGGGCTAGTACTAAAATAAATTTCTAAGATATAAAAGTTTTCTATAATGTTTGTTATCCATTGTATCATGAATTTGTTAACCAGATACATGAACTAGTCTTTCTCTTTGTGTGAAAATAAGATTTTTTTCTTTGGATTCGTACTTGAACTTCTTTTCCTTTTGTTTTGTGATACCATTTCATGCTTTCCATTCTTGAAAAGTCTCACACCTTTTTGTCCATATTTGATAAAGATATTTGATAATTTTTGTGCATATTAGAGATATGCAGTTTTTTCTGATCAGTTTGTCTAGGATTATTCTTTTGATCTCGCAGATTAATTTTTTGAAGAATATCCCTTTAATACTTGCTGTTAAGTATTTCTTGTATTTTAAGTTAGTTTTGTTTTTTATCTGGTCTGCGAATTTTGAGCTTTTAACTTTGTCTGCATGTGTTTCTATATATTCAACTATTGTATTGATTATGAATAATTCAGTGTTTTGTTTAGTTTGTAGACACATGAAGGAGTGTGTGTTGGTTTCAGATTCTTTGCATATTAAGTAGTCCTTGTTTTGATATAATGATAGAGCTCTTGCATATGCTTACTTTTGATTGATAGCTCCTCATTCCATATGCTAAGGCAGAATTTTTTAACTTTTGGTCCTCCCAGTTTGTGTGGTGATTACTCATCTTGGTTGATTGCAAGTGTATTGTGGTTGTGGGCCAGTCTGTTTCTTTAATAATTCTGTCACTAAAGTTACATCTTGTCCTATTTAGTAGTCTCTATTTTGCCAGGTGTATAGCACTAGTTAGCTTTTTTGTGATCATTTTTATTGAAACCTCAGTAGGGGTGTTGTTTTATTGGGAAACTATTCCAATATATTGATTATGTGCTCCTGCTATCTCGATTTCATGTTTCCCTAATAGCATACCCTTCCAAGGGTAAATTTGTACTAGTTTGTCTGCTGTTTCATTGTGTTTGATTCCTGAGTGGCCTTTTACTTTGAAGAGTAACAGCTTTATGTTTTGTACTTTGCACCATTCTGAAATCTGTAACAATATATTGTAGTTTTTCTGTGTTTTTATTTTTTCATTGCTTTCTCTTTGTGTTTTCAGAATTCCATTGATTGCTGCTTGGCTATCTATAAATACATTTGTAGTATTGTATTCGAGAAAGGTGCTAAGGGCTGTTAGGATGGCTGCTATTTCTGTCTTGGTTGAGGAGAGGTATCTAGTTATCTGTTCCTGGAAAATGTGTGTCTCCTGATCTGGAGTGATGATGATTCACCCCAGTCCCATATAGTTTTTGTCTCTGAATTTGATTAAGGAGCCATCAGTATAGATATCGAAGATTGCATAGTTGTTTAATTTCTCTTTGATTGTTTTTAAGATGGTGAGACAGTCTGTAGGACCTTTTATTATATTGATTAGTTTTTCTAGGTTTCTTTGTAGCCTTGTTGAAATTGTGATTTTAGTTTTGACTTTGTGTGAGTTTGTGTTATCTTGTGTTGTATATTTCAGAAGTGTAGTGTTCAAGGAGTTGAGAGACACTCTGTTTCTCCATCAGAGTTCTCTATTTGCAGTATTAGTTTTGTTTGTTAATATTTTACTTTTTTGCATTGGTATGGTAATTGATCATTGTTTGGTGGCAGTGAAACTGCATTCGCCAGTGTTATCATCTAATGTGTTGATATTGCAGCCAAGGCATGCCTCGAGGGGGGAGCTTTCTGGTTCCTGAGTATAATATCTATATTGTGTTGTATATTGGTCAATTTTCCGTTGTTTCTTTCCAATGATTGCCTTGCCTTCCTTGATGGTACAGATCCAATATGGTCTAGTAGTTGAGGTTTCAGATGTTGAAACTCCTTGTTTGAATGTATTTGATGAGGTGTTTGAGGGTTGGAGATTTCCTTCCTTTCAATTAATTCCTCTAACTTTCTGTTAATCGTGCTGAACCAGTTGGGAGTTGAGCCCAGAACTGCTTTTTTTTCCCATCCTAATAATTTGGCACTAGTCCAGGAGCTTGGTTTTACTTCTGTTTAGTATTTGGCCAGTAAACATGAGGTTATGTTTTTTTAGTTCTTTGCGATGTTTTGAATAGAATTGTTTGCTTATAATTCTTTCTATTAGAGTATCTACTTCCTTTATAAGTATCAAGCTGTCTATATTTGGAGTGAGTGAGAAGGTGAAACCATGTCTTCTCATGAGCCAGATTGTATCATGTATGAGATTCTTTTCTAGATTCATTAGTGGGTGTTCTAATGTTCAGGATAGACTGTGTTGACCAAAAGTTGTTTTGAATGAATTGTAGTCTGGCCCTTGCTATGTCACCTGGCTTGTTCTATTTGTTGATTCTATTGAATCAATTAGTGAAGTATAGGAGAAGTTGTCTATCACAAAGATGTATAATATTATATTCATATTCGTTGAAGAGTATGTTGTTGGGAACTGTTCTGGCTAGACCTAACTTGTGTTTGAAGGTAGATGTGATACTACTCATGAGTAGGTTATATGCTTTTTCAGAGAGTATCATATCATTGTATAAGTATTCTGTGCTAGGGATTATTATATAGTTGATTACATATTGCATCTGCTTATCAGTCAGATTTTTCATTCCTAGCAGAGATTTTGTTTTTCTGAATTTCTGTTGAATTAGGGTTTTTTGAAAATCTTTTCTGCCTGAGCTGTTGTGCCATACTCCCAGAATCCTAACCGATGTTCCTGGGAGCAACCATGTATTGTGTGGTCTTCCATTGTTATGCCTTACTTGAAGTCACTATCGTATCCATTTATGATGAGTAGGTAAGACTTCTGGGGATTGATTTTTATGTCATTTAGATAGTAGAATTTCTCAGCTTTTCCTATAATTTGTTGCATTTCCTTTCTGTTGTCAGGGATTCAGGTAGTATCATCCATGTATACATTGACAGCTATGCCCAGTTTTTTTTATAGCCATCCTTCTTTGATTTCCCTACAGTTTTTGGTGGTGATAATATAGTTAAAGAAGTTTTTGATAATATGGGAGATTAGGGGGTCATAAAAGATGTGCCATAAGAGGGAAAAGATTGTGTCACCCTGGTCAATACCATCTTTGACCTCATATTTCTCTATGGGTCCATGACATGTCAGGACAATATTTTGTCTTTGGTTGAGAATGTTTAGGAATATGTTTATTATTGGGGTTGAGATCTTGATTCGTTTGAGAGCTTTGGTGAGCATTTCCAGGTTTACAGAGTTGAAGGCTTTTGATATATCTTGACTGAGAATCCAGGCTTGTTTTTTGGTTTTTTTAGCATGTTCGATGATATTATTGATAATGTGAAGGGGTTCTTGTGTACTGTTTCCTGGGAGAGCTGTCCAGTTTAGTTTAGATAAAATTGTGTATTCTTTTAAACATCGGACTATTCTGTCAGTAATGATTTTGGTGAAAATTTTCCTTCCAGTATCTAAAAGGGTGATGGGTTTTGTGATGTCCAAGTTGCTTTTCCAGTCTTTAGATTTGGGTATGGGGTAAATGCTACCTTTGCTCCATTTTGTAGGGGTTGTGCCTTCCTTAATGATGTGATTGAAAATATTTCTTACTTCTTCTAAGGCTTTTTCTCTGAGTTTTTTTAAGGCTAGATATAAAATTTGATTTCTTTCTGATGCTGATTTGCTACTTTTATCTCTGATTGCTTTCCTTAGTTCTTCTTTGGATATTACTGTAGTAGTTATGCAGTATCATTTGGGATCAATAGAGTCTTTGGGTAAGTATTCTTGTTTCCATGCTGAATATTCTATTAGTTGTTTAATGTTTCTAGCCAGTGTCTATTGTTCAAAGTGTTTTCCAACCCTGTATTTAATTTCTTCTGGTTCTGTTATTATGTTGATTTCTTCTTCCTCGATGATCAGTTTGTCTAATATAATGGCCCTGTGAGGTCTATTCATAATGCTGTCTATCATTGCTCTTTTATTGGTTGTCAGGAAAAGTTGTCGAGTTGCTATTCTTTATTTGATTGCTTGGTTTTGTTTTTTGTGGGTTATGGCCCAGGCAATGACTTTGTGTACTCATATTATTTTATGTAGATGGGTAATCTATTGTGCAATAAAGTCATTGGGATGTCTTTTTGTATATTGAGTAACTGTCATTGGATCTCAATGTCTGTTGCTTGAACTGTACCTTATATAATATTTAAAACTTTAGATCCAATTTAATTACGATATATAGCAAACATTACTTTGCTTAAATATTTGTTATAAATTATAATTTCCTTATTTTTTTTTTAGTATATTAGATAGAAAGGAGTCAGCATCGATGACTTGTATATGAGAAGGCAATGAATTTACTTTTTTGTATATCCACTTTTCTTTGATTTTTTTTTTTGTTATATCCAGGTAGGAGCTCAAAAAATATCATTTTTATATCATGGGCATTGGCAAAGTGTTTATGTGTCATCAGGTTCTCCCTTATCTGAAATATAAATGTGTTAACTAGGTTTTTTATTATTAAAACTATTTGAACTTACAAAATTTTTATATGTTTTTATTTTATTTTTTTTCAATTTGTTGATGTCTACTTTTAAAACAACTGCAGTTTCTACATTATCGGCATGGCAAAATCTCAGGAATCTCACAAATTTTCTCCACCAATTTTCCTATTTTTTATTAGTATTAATAAAAAATATATAATAAGTACATATACTTCGATATATAGTATTTACATTTGAAAAAGAATTGATATTAGGATCAGATACAGCCAGGCGAACACTTATGAATTTAGTAGAAGGACTTTGCAAGCAGGTAATATACTCCTCAGGGTTATCATTTTTCAACAACACAAGAAAATGCAAAGCAGTAGTATAAATTTCTATATATATTTAAAAAACAGGTATTAGTTATATATATTGTATACTGTATATGTATAACTTGTTAGTACAATAGGAAATTGATAACTTAGCTGCAATTTAAATATCAACAATTCAATTTACAACTATAAAAATGCTTGCTTAAATGTTTTCAAGAGCTCTGCTTTAGTCCAGGATTTTCTACTGGAGGTAGCAGTAGCAATGTAACATATTTAAGCTTACCTAGTATTTTATTGACAAAATTTAATATATTAGTCTAGGGTTTCCTACTGAAGACAATATCGAACATTATCAATAGTAACTAGTTGCACTTTTACAAAGGCCAATCTACAAGTATTAGTTCAGGGATTCTCACTGAAGACAACTTTATGACTTGCCAGATCAAAGGCTTTTTGATTTTTGTTTCTTCCTTTGATCGATTTATTTATCATTAGTTTCAATCTGTTTCTGTTTCTTTGAGACATGCATCATATTACTTATACTAGTGTTTTTGAAATAAATATAAAGTGCAACTGCAACAAAATATGGAATGCCTTGTACTCACTTGACTATAAATATGATGGGAATAGTGAATCGATGTAAAGGTTTGATCGATAATTAAGGTTCCAGATTATTTAGTCAATAAAAGATGCCAGTTAGAGTAAGCAAAAAGGTACCAGTTTATTTAGTCAAAAAACAAAGAACTAAATATATAGTTGTGACAAAAGCAAAGGCAGTTAATATAACAGCTGTAAAAACATTAGCAAGTAATAAAAATATATCTTTGATTATAGTTATGTAGTAACAGACAGTTATATATATTTAAATAAAATAGATTATTTAGTCAATATATAAAAAGGTGTATACATTTTCTTAAAAACTAGCAAGAAATAGAAAAAAAAAAAATATTTGTAGATAAAAAAAAATTCCCTAGGTAAGATATCTGGCAGTAGGAATTGTAAAGTGATAAAAGTAAAAAGAAATAAAATAAAAAATTGACAAAAAAATCAAAAAAAGTTTTTTTTTATTTATTATCTAATCATGTTTCACTACCATAAATCACTCTTACATCAATTGATTTTTAACAATTACTATCTATTCAAACAATTACACAACTTGTATTAATTGGTCTACATCAGTATTGTATTGGATACTATAACAGTATTATTATATAAGTACTGTAACATACAGGTTGCTTGCTTCATTTAAATTTTTTTTTTACCTTAAAAAAAGTCTAAACAATAAATGTTGTTTCAACAATACATTAAACAATGCAATAAAAAAAATAAAATTTAAAATGAATCACCAATATTCCTTGCCAAAGGTTATTTCCACCATGAACTCAAGTACATACATGTTCTAATTATTTTGCTTAATAGCTGATTTCTTTTATTGGTTATTAAATTTTTGCTTGCTAAAAAGACTTGTTCTGATGGAATACTTATTGCAAGTGCTGCCAAATAATCAAATGCCATAAGTGTCAAACATGAAAATTGATTTTATGTGTTTTTCACTACTCTAATATATCAATTTCATCACCCATATTTGGAAGAGAAAAATACAACTGCAATTCATCTGGTTTTTCTACATGATATTACTTAAACAGCTTTGAACTAACTATTCGTTGGATATCTTTGCCACTACCTGATGTAATATTTTCTAAACCATACTTTTTATATTTTTGAAAAGCTTCTAAAAAACTTTAAAATTGTAATATACTTAATATTTATTTGATCATATTTAATAAAATATAAAAATATACTTACTTTTCTTTAATTTACTAACCATTTCTTTCCACTTATTCATTTTATAATATTCTACTGTATTTTAAACCTCAGATCTAAAATAATTGTTAACAAGCTTGCTTTATTAATCTTATTATAGTACTCTTTAAATTTTTCTAAACAAGCAGCAACTGCTTCTTTTATTGTTTTATCTGCTTCTTTTTTACTACACATACTGTATCATCTAAATGATCAATTAATGTATTATATCTAGGGATAATTGTGAAAAGTGTCAGATAACTTGAAACTGAAACTATTTCTGTTGTTTTTTTAAACTGCCCAAGCAATTTTGCAACCTGTTCAAATATATATATATATATATTTTATCACAAATAAGCAATACATGCAAGTTTTTATTAAAAAATTAATTCATAAACAGTTACATGAATAGTCTTTACAAGGTTGTGATGCCTGGTTAAATTAACTAATGCCTATTGCAATTGTCCTATTGTGACACACTTGCAGTCTGTAATTGGGTATACCAGAATAGGGTCGAATGGCAATTACTCATTTGAAAATGATGCTATTACTGCTGGAGATAAGATAAAGTAGCTAGTAGAGTTTAAGAGTCTATTTGAAGCTGTTAAAATGGTGCTAAGAAGTTTAAGGAATTGGTTTGATAATTGATTATCAGGTGGTGAACTAGTTGCTTTTGTAGGTTTCCATTTAATGCCAGTAAATGGTGCCGTAGTGGCAGTGGCGAATCTTTTTTTCCATATTCTGTATAAAATTTTTAGAGCCTTGTTCATAATTTTAAACTTTGCTTTGTTATTTTGAATTTGTTCTAGAATCTGATTGGGTATACCTAAAGAAATATTTAAAAGTGTTCTGCTATCTGCTAGTGTGATAGTTGTGTAGTAGATGTTTGTCTGTGTAGAATGATTTTTTGACTTTGTTTTTGTAAGTTTTTTATTTAGAAGGTAATTAAATTTGGGAAGTTTTTTGTTAAGTAATTCTCTGTTCTCTATGCAGTTGAAAACGTGTTCTAGGTTTTTAATTATGTGATTACATCAGGAACATTTGGTGATAGATAAAGTAAAGGATATCTGCTATGAAGTTTGGCTCTGGTAGGAAGACTATTAAAGAGAATTTTGATTCTAAATGCAGATAATGACTGGAACTAGTATTTGTTAGTATGCCAGCACTTTTTGTTTGCTTCTTTGACTAGGATGAAATCTTGTATATTAGTGGATTTGAGGAGACAGTTTTGACTAGTGGTGATAGCAATAAGGTTAATTGATAAATTGACAAACTTGATCCACTGGGTGCAGCTGGTTTTAACTTGATTATTGATGAGTGATGATATATTATAGCTGTTTTCTGAAAGTGTAGATAACTCTTTTGTGATTTGATTTGTAGTGGTATTAGTTGTGGGTAAGTGTTTTTTGAATGTCAGTAAAATGTTTTTTGATTTGGAGAAGTTTTGACAGTAATTACTATAGTGACTATAAGGAAGTTTGATATTTCTGTTTGAGTACGATGATGTTGAGAAATTGAGAGGATTTTTGAGATTGCACTCAATATGTGAACCCATTGGGCTTGATTGTATTAAATCTGTTAGGATGGTCCATAATTCATTTTATGTTTGGGAAAGATTTGGATAGAGGGTTGGGGTATTGTTAACTTTTACTTTGATAGTATTAGAATATTGATACAAGGATATCTTTTTAGGACTTGGGAGTGTAGATGAAGAAAGGGATGGTATATTTATAATTGGGATGCTTTGAGATGCTTGTAGAGTAAGCATGTGTCTAAGTTCATTAATATTATTTAAAAGGTAGGGAAAAATTATTTCATATGATATGCCAGGTTGACTTGGTATTGGAAGTAGGTTTTGAGACAATACAAGGTTGTGCCAAACAAGCACAATAAATCAATTGATATAGATTATTGTTATTGTTATTGTTTTTGAGGATGTAGTGCCTTCTCTTTATAATTTCTGTATTCCGGATGTTTTTGCGTCTCCTGATAAAAACAAGCTTGTCATTGTTGAAAAATGCCCAGAATGAGGAGTGTGGGTTTGAGTGGGGAAGAGTGTCTCCAATTAGATTTGATATATTGGGTTTGAAGTTTTCAAACCAAAGTGGAGTTTTGCCTAGTGAGATTCTGCCAATTTTAATATGAAATTCGGACCATATGTTTTTTTCAGAAGACATATATTAAAGAAACTATTTGATATTCTTAATATTGGATTTAGGTAATATAATGGCTGTTGATTTGTTGATCTATAGGTGAAGCCCTATTGATAGATGTGGATCCTTGTATTGAAATAAACAGTTATTAGGACAAATGTTGATTTTATATGAGAGGGCTGTGGACGCTGCATCTAGTATCCAGGAGTTGGCATTTGGAAATATGTTGGGTTGATATATTGGACAAGCCCATATTGCTGTGCTTATTTGGATGGATAAGATCTCTTTTTTTATGTGAGGAAGAGTCTTGCTATTGTTGAGTGTTGATGTTAAAAGTTTTACAATAGTTTGGTCCTTTTGGGCTTTGAGAGATGTGACATTAAGACCAGCTTGTGAAAATAAGGCTTTGTTGGAGATTGTTTTTTCTATGCCTAGTTTACACTTGATTGGGTGATTGAAAAGAGCTTGCAAATTTTGTATGTCGTTGGCCTTGATTACTGCTACCTGCAGAGTATACTCTAGTTGAGTTGGAATGATCCATTTAAAAACCTGGGTTATTATGGATTCATTCCAACTTCGTTGTTCTATTATATGTTTGATGTAGTTTTTCACTTTCTCTTTGAGTTTTCTTTTTGTAGTGATTGATAATGATTTGCCTATAGATATATTTCAAGATACTTAATGAATTGATTTAGAGGCTTTGGAGGTATCGATATGTCTTCCATTATAAGCTTCTTTCTGTGTTCATCACTTTTGTAAGAGTGACTGGTTATAAGTTCTGATTTATTTTTATTGCATGTAATGTGATTCATCTTGAGAAAGGATGTGAAGGTATCAGTAGCATATTGTAAGGTTGTTAATTTATGTGTAAATATAGCTATATCATCAATATATACAAAAATGTTATTGCCCTTTGGCAGGTTTTGCTCAATTTTAGAGATTACCGGGTCATAGAAAATAGTCCAGAGAAGGGGTGCTATTGTTTATTCTTGGTCTAGACCCTGGAAGACCAATAGTGAAGTGGTGAGATTGTAATGTGATATGAATTGGAGAGATCTATGCCTTAGTAAATTCAATATAATTGATGAAATTTGTTGAGGAATTTTGATTCAATTCATGGCGGCTAGTAGGCTATTAAGATTAACTGAATCATATACTTTGGAAATATCAAATGAAGCTATCCAGAATTTTTCCATTAAATTGATCGAGGTGTTCATTAAGGAGTGAATAATAGAAATGGGCTCCATAGTACTTTGATCTTTTGTGCCTACATAATTTGATTGCAAGAGAATATTGTTATTGGCAATGGTGGAGAATAACCTTGTATTGAGTTTCTTTGTAAAAATCTTGTAACTAGTCTCAATTAGAGCTATTGGCCTGATGTCTGAAAGGTCATGAGACCACACTAATTTTTTAGGGAGTAAAGTGATAATTGATTTGTTCTAGGATGTCAGAATGTGACCAGTTTTGAGAATTTCATTTAGGAGTTTTTCAAATATCTTTTGAGCATGTGAGCCAATATGTTTTTAGACTTCATGGATGATTTTAATAAGGCCAAGTGCTTTGTTTAGAGGGAAGGATGAGATTGACTCTTCTATGTCAGTTTGATTGATTGTATCGAATATATTGTGGTATAGATCAGTAGGTATTCGGTCAATGGGACTGTAGTCGGGGAGCCAGTTTTCACTAATAGAGAACTCTTTTGGTATGAGAAGTTTATGATAATAAGTGATTATAATTTCATCAAGTATATCTAGGTCATCTTGTAGTTGAGTACCATCATGGAGGATAGATCGGTCTAAGAATGGCTTAATATCATTGAGTGCTATTGAAATATATTGTTTGGGTCTTTTCCAAAAGTTTAAATAATTTTCTTTTACTCGTAGTGAGATTTGTTTGGCCATGTAATCAGCCATTCTTTTTTGTTTTTCTGATAGTAATACTTTAAGGATTTTTTTAATGGTCCCAATTGTTGGAGGAAGACTAGATATTTTTTTGTGGATGAGTTTTGCTTTGTCTGTGAGGAGGATGTTGGAAGGCTTATTTCTGTTTTTGCTGATGATACTTTTCAATTGCTTAATGACTTGGTTGATATCAGGAAATAGTTGTTTTGGTTTTGTGGGATGTTGTTGCTTTTTTGTTGAGATATTGGAATTTAGAGCATTTTTTATTATAAGTTCGAATTGGTGCCATTTGGAACATGATTCTGTTTCCAAGGTTATTGTAACATGTGCAATGTTAGGAAGTCATTTCATCATCATGTATCTTAGTTAAAGGAAAACTTTATTAAATGTAA
>CAJVPT010004761.1:0-13006 GCA_910592055.1 Acaulospora colombiana | reverse complement strand
CTCTACGACAGGCAGTGATAGCTTATATGAATAATACAACATGGATTGCCAAATTCAAGAAAGACTTGAAAAGTATTTTGGAAGAAGCAAAAAAGTTCTATATAGCAAATGACTCGCAAATTAATGCAACAAAGTCAATTCTTTTCACTATCAACTGAAATCCTCAAAATCCTGAAAGAGTTCAAGCTGGAACAAAAAATATCGTAGTTAATGAAATTGATAAAAAGAACTGGGCCAGATTCCTTGGCATTTGGTTGGGACCAAAATAGAAAAGTCGGGATATGATTGATCTAATAAAATCAGAAATCAGGATGATAGTTTAGGCAATATCTAAGAAAAAGTTGATAGAAAAACATGCTCATTATGTTATTAATAGAGTACTGATTTCTAGAATAGAATATAGAATACAACATACACACCTGAATAAGAAGATATGTGATGAACTTACAGCTATGTTCAAAAAGGTTTTCAAGAACAAAGCATTAATCTGTAGAACAATACCAAATAGTTGCATCTATAACAAACAAATATATGATCTCAAAAGCATTTGAAAAATACAGTTAAAAAGCCATATATCAGCACTATTCTGTCAGCTTAACAACAGTGAGGCCTCTGGTTTGATCACTATAATCTGATTGAAACAGAACCAGATCAAAAGCTGGGAATCTGGAAATATCTTAGATAATCCTGTGAATTCATATAAGATGACCAAAGGAAACCTAACAATTGTAACATTGGTTCTGACCAAAGAATTACAAATTACCTTTCAAAGTTGGAGATAGAAGGAAACCTTTAATTATCAGGAAGGTATCTTATCTATTAAGTCAATACTGCAGAACAGTAGAGAATATTAAAAGTCATTTCATCACTTTATAAGCACAAGATCATGTTCCTAGATCAAATCATTAATTTAACTATAATGATACTCAAGGAATGAAGAACAATCCAGATTCTTTTCAACAAATGCAAAGGTCCAATTTCCTCTTGATATGAAAAGATTTAAGAAAAGGTGACAGAGAATTATGACCTTCTAAGAAAGTCATTGTATGGACTAGACCGGACAGGCTACAATATCCAAATTGAAGCTTTCCCAGCTTATTCAAATAGAAGGAAAATATACTGGGCAGCCTGCTCTAGCTCTCCAATGGACAGACTGGAAAAGACGTTATCCTTGAATAATAAAATTCAATTTGTTCTATATTAATTGACATACAATCCTATTAGTAACTATACTCTACTTCAACTAGATAGATTATTTCAAGTAAAAGAAGTAGATATATCACAAGTCTATTTTCTTTCATAGCTAAACAAACATAAAAATTTGTGAAAACAAAACAAGTCCTCCTATTTGGCAATCCTACAGATTGGCTTATAGCTACAAGGCGACAAGCAAGAACTTCACTAATGTCTAGACCAGAAATAGAAATCCAGGTAGAAAACTGAGAAACCATGCTAATAAGACAAGCTATCTAATCAAATGAACATATAGATGAACTTATAGATGTCCTGAATTATAATAGAAGGAGTACAGCTACTCAGTTTACTTTCTACACTGATAGATCATATAAAAAAGGGACAAAAGATAGCAAGCTTGAAATGGGTTTGGCTTGGGTTCTAGTAGAAGACAATAAAGTTGTGAAGAAATTTTCAGCAGGAGCATCAACATGGCCATTGGCAATCAGTGCAGAAATATTGGCTATTCTAACTGCAATATATACAGCTCCTCGAAATATAATAGTCTCAATATTTTCTGACTGTAATACTGCAGTTAAGACATAGAAGTCCATCAGTGCACAAGTGAAAATATCAACAAGAAGATGGACAAAGACTGCTAATTGGCTATTATGGAATAGAATAAAAAATTTAATTAAAAAAAAAGATCTCACCTTAAAAATTATAAAGGTCAAAGTCCATAGAATCGATAAGTTCAATAATCAAGTAGATCTGCTTACCAAATAAGCTAGACATGAGCATCCAATAATCTGGTACCAACTACCAGAGTTAGGGACAGTTCTGACAACAGTCACATAGAGAGAGCACACAATAGACATTAGTATTAGAAAATTTGTCAAGACATTTAACAAGAAAAAGATAGAAAAAAATTGGACAACACAGAAAAGAATCCAAGAACTGTGGATCCAAAATAACAAAATCATAGACTGGTTAATCTTCTGAAATTAGTTCAATCCAACCAATACCTTCGATACTTTTTTTGAAGATAATAAAGACAAAAGCTTCTTAACTAATCTAATCCATAATGAACTTTCAGTATTGCAGATATTAAAGAAAAGGAAATCAGATATTTATATCATAACGACATATCCAGTATGTAAACTTCAAGAAGAAACTTTAGGACACTTATTCAAATATTCTGCTACTAAAGAAATTAGAGAGAATATATAGAGAAAAGCAAAGGAAAAGATCAACTGATATATCAGTAAAGAAATCAAAAACAAAGAAGAAGTCCATCCTGCAACCAATAATTGAACAAGTAAATGGTTAAACGAGATTCAGCAATCTGATAAAAAAAACCTTTTTAACACTATTTGTGAATACATAAAAGAGAACAAAACTACCTTCTTGAAGAATTATTTCAAAGTACAACTCAAAATTCTCCTGATAGTCACATAAAGTATAATCGATAAACTTTGTTATAAAATGAGGAAAAATTTCAAAAAAGACATATTAAATAGCCACTGCAAAAAAGTTATAGAGTGGGAAAAGAAGCAGAATATTATTGAAAAGAACAAATGAATCAAAAGACATGGGTATTGATCCATCATACAGGTCATACAAGAATAGGAAGAAAACCTCATACTTGCAAAAGATCTGAAACAAGAAGTCTCTAAAGAAAGGAGGAAATAAAATATATAGAAATCATTCAGGATTAGATTTGTTATAGAAAAAAATAGTTTGGTTTTTAACTGCAGATAGAACTTAGAATAATATTCAGTAATAACCTGTAGACAATGAATTTATTAATTAGAAGAAATATTCTAAATTAATAAAGGAGCAAAAATACCATTTTCTAGGTTACATTTAGAGAAATAATTTTTCGACGATGAGTGAGTCAGTATGTGAAAGTCATAAAATTTGTAAATACCTAGCATATATATAATAAAGATATGTCATACTGACCTAACTGTGGTTTAAAAAAAAACAATAATAATAATTGTAAATAAAAAAAGAATAATAAATAAAAAAATAAATTTTAATTATTATAAATGGTTTTGTTTTTATTATAATAAAATAATTAAATATTAATAAAATTTTTAATTTTAATTATTTAAAATTTTTTTATTTTTTTATTTTTTTATATATTTTATTAATAAAATATTAATTTATATAAGACTTTATAGCTATTATATATTATTAGTAAATTATATAAAGTTAATATTTTTGTTTTTAAAAAAAATTTTTTTTTGTATATAATATTAATTTTGTTTTTGTTTTTTAAAAAACTATAAAAAAAAAAAAATAAATTTTAAAAAAATTAAAAAATCATCTTTTTTTTATTCTTGAATTTATTAATAAAAAATATATTATTATATTAATAAGTTTTATATTTTTTAAATAACTAATTTTAAATTAATTAAATTTTTGATCTATAAAGTCTATAGTACAATAAAACATTTTTAAGTTATAATTATTAGATAAAGTTTAATATTACATAAGGATTATATAAAAGTTAATAATCCGATTACATGAAAATAAGACTTCTGACCTTATATAAATTACTGGATTAAAGTAAATCTGTCATAAAAATTATATAAAAAGAAACATTTGAATGGAATAAAAAATAAATCTTAAAATTTTATTTTTAAAATTGTAATAATTATTTAAACATATATAAATTTTAATAAAAATTTCAATTCAAAAAGATACTTATATATTAATCCTAATAAGGATATTCAAATATAGTATAGAATATAACCTAAATAATTAGATATTAAATAAAATTAATTTCTATAATATTACAGATAATAAGAAAAAAATTGTATTGATAACTTTAAAGATCAAACAAATAAAATAAATGAAACTTTTTTAAATCAATTAAACTTTTTATCAGTTCTATAACTCGACTTTTCAATTGTAATATAGCAAAAACTAGATTGGATAGTGTAAACTAACAATAAAAATTTTCTCAATATAGATCCCTACAAGTATATAGACTCTTTTATTAGAAGCTTAATATAGATATATTGCTGAAGAAGATGATAAGGTAGTATTAATCTATATATGTAAGGACATTTATATGTAATATTATACTTCATTAATTGATATATGGTGGAAGTTAACAACGAAGGCACGTTACGGATTTCTTAAAATAAACATCTACACGCGAGAGAGTTTCAAATTTGTAAGATGTGATTGTATTTTTTATTCGTTTTTGAAATCAAAATTTTTGATAAAAAAATCGAATTTTATTAATATTTTCTAATTACAATTAAATATGCTATGTATTGAAAATTTTTTATAAATAAAACCTAAACCTTTCTCGCCGAACAAATCACGTAATGGATATTGACTTAAGGTAAATATCCTTACTAAATTAATTCAACATAATTCGCTATAAGGTCATTAATTAAATGTAAGTTATTTAATCAATAAAAATAAACATATGATAAAAGAAAATTGATATTACATGGAAATAATCCTTTAGATCCGTCGGATGCCGTGCCTTGCCACCAATCATCAGACACGAAATCAATATTGGAAATTATATCTCCTTCTACAAACGAAATTTCATTAGACTCTCCAGCTTCGTAATCATACAAGGCCTTTGCTGAAGGTGAAGTTGGCTGCTCGGCCTCCTGAGGTTCCGGCTCAGCTTCCTCTTGAATGTGCTGTTTACATGATCAAATAACCAAATTTGGTAGTTATAAAATGTGTGCAGTATGTTAAATAATCAGATTAAAAGTTCTTAAATTTCGGAAGTCACTAACCTCTTCAGTAGCCAAGGCTTCGGGTTCGACAAGTTCAACAAAATTCGCTGTGGATAACGCAGTCATAAATAAATTGATTGTATAAATGAAATAATAATAAAATCGTTGCTTACCTGGGAACAGGCCATTTCGTGTTCCATCCTCGCTAGTACCTTGCCACCACCCTTCATCCAATTGAATAATGTCTTTGATTATTTCCCCTTCCACTAATGACATCTCATTTTCTTCGGCTGTCACGAAAAATTTTGGTGAGAATGAATGAACGGTATTCTAACAATAACAATAAGTTTACCATATACCTGCATCATAATCATAAAGAGCGCGGGCAAAATAGGTTTCGGTGGATCCTTCATTCGACTAAAGTTAAGTTATAAGTATATAATCCTACCGCGGCATGATAAGAAAGTGACATCGCTTAATACCTGGGCTGCTAAATTCTCCTCCTCTTGTTTGCGAGAGGCTTCCTCTTCCTTAATAGAAGGGAATATGAATAAAGTATCAAATAATGTGACACTATAGACAAGCTATTAATTTTACGTACTTCTCTCTGCTGACGTTCTAGTTCCTGTCTCTCATACTCTTGTTGCCTGAGCATCTCTTCTCTTTCTTTCTCTTCCCTTTGTTCTTGGCGTTTCTTTGCAAGATCATCTGCCTCTCTTTGTCGTCTTAATCGCTCTGCTCTTTCATGTTCTTCTTGTTCCAGCCTCTCATGTTCTTGTTCTAGTCTTTCGCGTTCTTCTTGTTCCAGCCTCTCACGTTCTTCTTGCTCCAGCCTCTCACGTTCTTCTTGTTCTGCCCTTTCAAGTTCTTCGCGTTCATTTTCTTCTTGTTCCAACCTTTCGCGATCTTCACGCTCTTTTCTTTCACGTTCTTTCCTCTCGCGCTCCTCTCTTTCACGTTCTTTCTTTTCACGTTCCTCCCTCTCACGGCGAACACCTATACTTGGAGCCGGGGGTTTATTCTCTTCCTCGGTGATCCATGATGGACGAGTGCCCAGTTTTTTTGGCTTTGGAAGTTGGACAGGCTTATATACGGAACTCTTCAATTTCAATACAATAAAACTATTTGAGTATTATGGTTTCATGTTTCATTTACTCCCTAAAAAAAAGTAAATTGACATTTACCACAGGTTTGATTTCGTCCTTTTGTGCCGATCTTTGAAGTGCAGCAATGTCTGGTATCTTCTCTGGCTGATAGCCCGAACGCTGAAATATATAAATATTCGGTGAAAAGATATTGAATGTCATATGGATGTTTTATATACTTAATAGAATACGTACTACTGGTTCCTCATCTTCCTTGGACGTAGACTTCTGCAACTCAAAAATGTTTGGTATTTTCTCCGGTTGATAGACTGAGCGCTTAAAAAAAACAAGTATTTGAATATGTTCTACGGATGTCATCCACTATAATAATTGTCAGAAAAGTACGTACTACGGGCAAAATAGGTTCTTTGGAAGCGCTCTTTTGCAAAGCGGCAATGTCTGGTATTTTCTCTGGTTGATAAACCGAGCGCTACAAAAAAAAAAAAGAAAATCGCCAAAGGATGTCTCAGATATATTAGATATATTAGTTTATATATTAGTTATTAGTTCGCCCTTCAATTTGAAAACACATACTACTGGTAAAATGGGATCGTCTTTTTTCAAAGGGGGGTTCTTATCGACATTTGCCATATACTTTGAGCCCCCACTTTCATTTATTCTTTTCATTATATAATCTGGGTCCACATCTGTCTATTAGAAAACTAAGGAGGTTAATTGGTGGTCCTTTTGTTTCAGGAAATCGTGACGATTAAGTTATAATCTACCTCCGATCTGGCGTTAATTTGGAGGTGGTAGCCCTAATATAATATGAGTGGGATATAAGCAAGGCCAAGAGAATCTATGAGCATGAATGTGTGCTGACCTTTAAGAATTTTGTTACTTCGTTGAAATGTGAATTGAAAAATCCTTTCTTGAAATTCGGTACGCCTTCTCCGCACTAGATGAAAATACATTAATTTTTAATGAAAATATCTTACGACATAATGAATACGTACCCAACCTATAAGCACAAATTTTGGTAATTCGGAATTAGGGTCTATAACCCTAGCAAAGGCATACTGAATTTTGCTATCATCAAATTCTTCTTTTAATTCTTCGAGACCTCCATCTATCAAATAAATTAATTTAGTAAATGAAATTTCTCAACAAAAAAAATATGACCAATTTCCCACCTCCTTTCGCCATAACCTTTAAATCATTTCCTCCTTTCTCATAGCCATAAACTACCCAATTATCTTTTCCATCCAGAACCGATTGATAACTCGATTTGAGTTCTTTAGCGTTCGTAGAAAGATTGATCACGTTCATACCTTAATAAACCAAGACGGAGGGAGATGGTCATCCCTTATATAGACATGTGAGTATGTACAAATGGCCGATCCACCTTCGGAATGTCCGGAATTCAATGTTCCCGAAAATCATGTGCCACTATTCCAGCGGTCGGTACTTAGAATAATACGTCGTTTTGGAAGCAATACTCCGGGTTAGGTTTAGATAGTGATATTATTAACACCATTAGATGAACGACAAATTATATAACAGTATAAAAGAGACGCGCGCGCTTTCTCCTTGATATTATATATCATCCTTTAAAGGAATCATCCAAATCCAGACCGTGTCAAAGCATTATCTAATTAAATATTTACAATTGATTTATAATTCTTCCATTTACATGCACATGCGAATCGATTTTTTAGTTGCAAAAAAATGTGTGTTTATAAAAATTCTGGAGAATCATTCACTTTATTGTCATATTATTAAAAGATATGTGCCGTACTAATCGGTGTTAATCATTTCAACGCTGTATAGATCTCCACATTTTTAATCTCCTTTTTTCGCTCCAGTACATTTCGATAAAAATGATCCTTTGGAGATGACCTCGAGACGAATAGCAGATACATATGGTCTCACTGCCGCATGCATAAATATATTATCAACGTTTCTGAAACTTCAATCGAACAATGCCGATATTCTACTGAAAACATCGAGTTTGCGCCGGTCAGTTACATGTCCGGAACAATTATATGGAAATACAAAAAGTATTTATTTTACCATAATTCAGTTAACTTCACCAAAAGATTCTAATTTAAAAATAATAACAGTCATCAAGGAATCGACGATCGAGCATGTATCGCCAACGCATGCCATAAAAGCTTCTAAAACTCTGGAGACTGATTCAACCTCAAATGATGCGTATATAGATCCTACTATTGCTCACTCAGATGTTACTTCTGGTTCGAATGAAAATGCCCAGAATTCTGCGGTCAAGGTAACAATTGCGATATTCATTTTATGAATTTTCAAAGGGAGTGTTCTCACTTCGAAAATCAAATCCAAGACATCCTATACGCTTAAAGAGTCCAAAATACCGACGACAAGAGTCTCTCGGTTATTTCATTATGGTGGTAAGTTAAGTTATCTCCGTTTGTATTCTCTCGGAACATTACTCTATCATTAAAATCTCGCAACTATCATTATTACAAAATAGGATTGGCTATTGGATTAGGCGTTGGAGCCGTTGGAGAAGCTGTTCGTAGAGCTGCTGGAACATCAGATGCGAGAGGTTCATGAGAAAATATAAATAAATAAAAAAAGTCTATGCTATTTCTTGACTTTCTAATGCCCATTGTTTATATTAGGAAACTCTTTACTGATGACTGAGGCTAACGTTGATCGATTGGTTAATAAATTATCAAGAATGAGGGGTGCAGCTTTGAAATTAGGACAGATGTTAAGTATTCAAGGTGATATATTTTTGCTCTCCTACTAATATATTACTCGATTCACTATATCAATGTTCGTTTGATCTTACAACGAGTTTTCCTTCTATAGACAATGATACGCTGCCAACTCAAGTAGGTGAACTTATGTTAAGAGTTCAGAACAGTGCTAATTATATGCCAGATTGGCAGATGGAGGTACCTGTTATAATTTATGCTGGCGTCGAAGTTCTTTTAAGTAACACCTTGACATCTCTAATAATTATCTCACAAGGGTGTTCTGATAAACGAACTTGGTTCAAATTGGCGTGATCATTTCTTAAATTTTGACCCTATGCCAATGGCTGCTGCATCAATTGGCCAAGTACACGGCGCGCAACTTGCTTCATCGGGAATGTCGGTAGCAATCAAAATCCAATATCCTGGTGTCGTCTCATCTATAGATTCTGATCTTAATAACCTGCGGACTCTGGTGAGAGCCAGCAATTTACTACCAAAAGGGCTTTATCTTGATAACACTATAAAAGTGGCCAGACGAGAGTTGGCATGGGAGACAGATTATGTCAGAGAAGCGGAATGTATGGAAAAATTTCGTGATTTTTTGAAGGACGATAAGGATTTTTCCGTTCCTCAAGTGATCAGTGAATGCTCTACAAAAATGATTTTAACAAGTGAAAGAATGATGGGTGAACCGTTGACACACGCAGTTAATTATAAACAAGAGCTGAAGGATTGGGTAAATTTTTCAGTTATTTGTCATTGATTTTGCAAGGTCTTGTATTATATCTGTTCTCATTTTCAGATCGGAGAAAGTCTCCTGCGTCTTTGCTTACGGGAACTATTTGAATTCAAATTTATGCAAACTGATCCTAACTGGACTAACTTTTTTTATAACACTATTACACGAAAGGTTGAATCTTCAAAAATGCTCTTGTTACGTATTAATATTTCCAACTTTTTTCCTGTCTAAGTCTAAAAATTCATTTTTTAAACTTCCAGATTGAATTGGTAGATTTTGGAGCAAGTAGAAGTTTTAGTGATTATTTCATAGAGTGTTATTTGAAAATATTAAAATCTGCTGCTAATCAGAATAGAGAAGGATGTGAGTATTATTCTGAGAAAATTGGATTTCTGACAGGGAGTGAAACTGAGGTAATATTGATTAATATTGATGAGCATTTAATTGTTGTCAAGTCGTGGAAGTTTATACCTTTTATTTCAATATAGAAAATGAAGAATGCCCATGTGGACTCAATTATAACATTAGGGGAACCATTCTCAGTTCCAATTTATGACTTTTCAAAGCAGAAAATTACCAATAGAATAAGAAGTTTGATACCAACCATGTTGAAGTATAGATTGACGCCACCACCCGATGAAACATACAGTTTACACAGGAAATTATCTGGAGCATTTCTATTATGTTCCAGGTTGGGAGCTAGAGTTAGATGTAGAAAGATTTTTGAAGATATTGTCGGAAAATTTTGAGGGCATGGCATTATTCAGTTTTATTATGCGTTATTTGAAGCTATAGCGACTATTTTCTAAGAATTAATCCATTTATCAATTAAAATTTAAAAATATAAAAAATGGAATATTTAATTTTCTATATTTATTGTTTTAATAATAATAAAAAATCGAAAAAAGGATTTTCTGTAATTATATTTCAATTTGTAACTCAATAAATAATTATTGGAATTATTTTTAAAAATAAAAAAGAATCATTAAAATTATTATTATTAAGTAAATTAAAATTTTTAAATTTTTTATTATTAAATTTTATTAATTATTTTATTAAATAAATTTATTTACAAATATTATAAATATTTAAAAATTAAATAATAATAAAGTTATTAATAATAATTCTAACTTGAATATTTAGATGTAATGCTTAATAAAAAGAAAAGATAAAGTATTTTTTTTAAAATTTTGATTTATATATTCAATTAAATTTTATTTTATTTATTTTTTTTTTTTTTTGCTAACTTGCAATTATATCACAATAGCTTGTCTTTATTGAAAAATTAAAACAAAATCTAAATAAATTACAAACTTTCACAATGTGATTAACTCATCTTTATATATAAGTATTTTAAATCAGATTTTGAAACCAATATTATGCTTCTCTAATATTAATAAATTAACTACTATTTATTAGAATTATTGTCAATAGTTTGTAACTATTAATTGATTTAAAAATCAATAAATTGTTGAGTTAAGAAAAAAAATTATTAGAAAAAAGAAATAATTTAAAATCTATCAAAAAAGTTTAAAAATAAAAACTATTTTTTCTGAAAAGAGATCTGTCTAATTAAAATAATTTTGTTTTATTTGAATTTCAGAAGAAATTTTTTTTGTTATTATCTACAATATCAAATGAGTCAATTTAACCAATCTTTCATTTAAATGAATACTGGATTATGATATCTCAAAAATAATATTTAAATCTTAATTTTTATTCATTAAAGTTTTATTATTATCTAAGAAATTTAAGTAAAAAATAAGAGTTTGCAATCCATATTATTTATTACTTAATCTTTTGATATCATGAATATTTTTATTAAGAAACTTAGATTTTTGAATACAAATATTTATAAAACATTTTTTTAATCATTAATAATATTATTGAAATATATAAATATGATCAATAAAAGCTTGTTAACATTTTAAAACTGATATGTTTTATATCAATCAATTATCTTTAATAAGAATTTGTATTGCCAAAGATTTAGAATCAAACTAAGATAAACAAAATTTTTCAAAACCCATAAAAATAAAAGTTTTAAGAGGATCAAAACAATTAAAAAGAAAGAAAATAAGTCTTTTATTATATAAAATTTCTATAAATATTTTACTTAAAAATTAATCAATTCTTTTTTCTTTAGAAACTTTTTGCTATTAGTATTAAAAAAGTTATTTAACTTTTTTTTTATTATTGAAAATCAAGTTTTTGAGTAAAAAGATTTGTAAACAAAAAAAAAAAGAGTAAAAACAACTCTTGAAATTATATTTTAAATTGTTTTAATGAAAATATTATGACTTTATTAGTATAAAAATATAAAAACTTCTTGCAAACAACTATTTTATATGCAATTAGAGTATCAATAAAAAAAGTTAATTATTTTATTTTATTTATTTTAAAAATATCTAAATTATTTTTAAATAGTATAATTTTTTATTTGATAATATAACAATACTTATTGATTAAAATTTTTTTTCAAAAATAGTATTTGAATAAAAATTGATTAATTTAATTAATTATAAATTAACAAAAAATTTTTTTAATTATTATTATTTTTTTTTTAAAACCGCAACTGGTATTAGATATGAGCTGTTTATTGATAATTAAATCTTAAGCATTACATCAATCATCTTATACATATATATGCAGATTAATGATAACCTATCATGGCTTGTCCTAGGCAGATCTGCTTGAAACCTCCCTGTAGGTGGGCATGCCTGATTAGGGGCCAGATAGTTGATAACAGTCATTAACGGTGATGTTGGTATATTTAACTAATTCTATTACTAAGGGGCCTATACTAACTTATACATTAATGTTAAATTCTCAAGGGTTATTTTAATTAGTCAGATATCCTGATACTTTTCACTTGAACCTTGGAAGGGGTTTCTATCTTCTTTGTCACCACTTGCGGCATTACAGACAAGTCCTGTTCGACAGGTTCTTCATTTAAGCAAGCACTGGATTGGGATATTCCAAGTTAGGATAGTCAAATTCCAAATTTTACAGGTACAATTTGGAATAGGAAATGTTCAAACGGTTGCCGCAGTCCTAAAAGTGGGGTCCTAGAGTCTGCTGATATAGTTTGGGATTAGTGATATGTTCAAACGATTACTACAGTCCTAAAAGTGGGGTTCTGGGATTTGTTTCTTGTCCAGTTCAGGGGGTTAGATCAGACGTAATTCATGTAACCAGACCAGAGACCTTTTTTCATACAATCCTCGTGATAGATCCTTTTCAGCCTGATGATTAACAGGGAGGTCAGAAGTCCCATTCTTGTGCAACCTGATTATTTTTTTTCACATGGCCCTTGTGTGGTATTGAACTCTGGACCTTGTGATTGCGACTTGAGAACATTACCATTATGCTATAGACCCACAGGTCTGTATTGTAAGTATTTCTTAAATATAATAGAATATATATGTATATTGATATTATTCAAATATACTACTGTAAACCACTGCATACAATACCGCCCCTAAAGTAATACCCCCCCTTAAATAATACCCAGTAGTATTCAAGAAAATTGTTACTCAATAAATGATTACTACC
>CAJVPT010004760.1:0-13006 GCA_910592055.1 Acaulospora colombiana | reverse complement strand
AGGTCCCTGGTGTTGAACTCACAACCTTGCGATATGTGACCTGGGAGTGCTACCACTGCACTATTGACCCACAGGTCAACTCAGAGTAGAGGTATTGGTGCAGTTATCCATATTATCTTATAATAACTTTTAGCAATATTTATATACAGTATCAACTTGTTTATTATTTTAGATGATATTGTAAACTCTCAAGTCAAGAACTGATACTATTCAATTTAAGTTTATTTAAGATTATCTCAATATTGTAGGAAGCTCTTCCATATTTTTTTGGTAAAATTACTCTCTAGTCAGGTTCTGACTACATAGAAATAAACTACTTTTGTTAAATAAGCAAGAGAAATTCTTTAGGATAGTTATCTATGCAGTCAATTTAATAGTTGAATAATAAATTGAAATTCCTTTTAGTGTTGTCTAAATAATTATTATACTGTATCTTTCAAGATAGGAGGAATTCTATTTCAGAGGGAGAAAGAGTTGTGAATAATGGTATATGTATAATCATATAAGTTAATTCAATACAATATATTTTATCTTGCTATAGTACAATTCTCATTCCGATGTAGTAAAAGTTGAGAGGCATTTGCTAAGTCTTTGTATCCTAAAAGTTGAATTAATCAATCTAGTAACTATAGATTTCTTTTTCTTTTCAGATAAGAGTTAATAATGTAGTAGAGAACAGTGTTCTGTATTTACCTGTGTTAATCTCAATATGACTTATAGTGAATCTCGGGTTCTTATAAGGCTGAAGAAATATATTTAAATATGTGAAGTTATCAATAGAAGCTTGTTTATATTCTTGTACTAACATGATTCTACTGAATCAATCAAATTATGAGAAACTCTATACTACTCAAAATTCCAGGTAGGCAAAATTACTTAGAAAAACTGAGAAAGAGTACTATTAGGACCTATATAAGTGATGAAGAGAATAGATAAAATATATTCATTATAGTTCTCTTATTACAAACAATAGCTTTATGGTGTTTCTATATGAGTTAGATAAATAGTATAACATCAGCTCTTCTTTTTTTTAAAACTTTTTTACTATAGATAAAAAAGGTGTTTTATGATTATTTAGATCACTAATAATCATATTTTTGTATAAATAGAATGTAGATAAGAGAAAAGAAGGTAGAGGTGACTTCTAAAAAACTTATTAGGTTGGTTTAAAGAGAGTAATAAGACTTTATTAGCATGAAAGCATGAAAGCTTTTTTGCAAATTTCTTTTTTATATATAATTAGAGGATTATCAGAAAGAATTTTTTTAAAAATAATTTTGTTTTCTTCTATATATCTATAAATATTATTAAAAAGACTTCTATTAGATTGTTGAAATTTATTTAATTATTTATAAATCTACTTATTAGTTACAAATCAAACTTTTTTTTGTCTTTTATTTTTTTACTAATATAATGTCTAAATTTTTTATTCACTTTTTGCTATATACAGTATCTTCCCTAGTTTCTTTAATGGCTAGATATTAAAGAGACATCTTAATGTCTTTTCTTGAAGTTCATATATAGAACAAATTACAATAATATAAATATTTGATTTTTTTTTTTTAAGTATTTATAGTATAAAAAATTTATTATAATTAGGAAACTTTTATCTTTATTAGTTTTAAAGAAAATATTAAAGGTATTGGATAAATTAAATTGTTTCCAAAAGATTGAAAAATCTATAGTTATATTATTTTGGATCCAAATATTTTAACTTTTTTTTTATTCTATTCAATTTATTTCAATTCTCTTTATATTGAATGTTTTGATAAAGTTTCTAATACTGATTTCTATTATATATATTTTTTATACAGCTATTGTTAAATTCTTCCTAACTTTAATGATTGATATCAAATTATTGAATTCTTATATTTGACTTGATTAGCAAGAGAATCTAATTGATTATTAAACTTATTAGTTCTATAAATCTTAACTTTCATAATTTTTGAAATGATATCTTTCTTCTTGACTAGATCTTTAATCTTATTTCATAATTATTAGTTTGTATTCTTTATTTACTTTTTTATTAATATTTTTATTTATAAGTAGATAGATTTTTATATTTTAATTGAAATATGCAATTATTAAGAATTGTAACTATTATATTTTGAGAAACTATATACAATACTATAAGAATAGTTGGTATTTTTGCTTTGATCATAAATAACTATGTGATAATCTAAATTAATATTGTTTTAAATTTTACATAGCAAAGAATTATAAAAGATTTTTTATAAAATAAAAAAAAAAACTCTTTTCACTAATCCCCTTTTTCATTAAAAATTTCCTTTTTTGGTAATTTTCTTGAAAAAAAAAGCTAACTTAAAACACTTTATCTCTCAAAGATCTGAGACTTAACAACAAACTACAACATTCAGCTACTTCTTCAAAATATTACTTTATTTATCAAGAGAAATATATGTAGCACAACATCACCATAGCTCTACTTTAGTTTATTTTACAAGGGAAGGAAAATATATCTATAAGCTGATTTACAGTAAGCTTAGGAGAGTCCAATATTAACTTCTCAAGCTTTTAACCAGATCGGTATTAGTTTATACATTTCTAGGTACTAGAAGAAACTTTATCAACAATAGTTTTTACTGATAAATCAGGAAAAACTCAAAGTTCATAAAGTCCAGAAGGACATCAAAGGCTCTCAAGAACTAAACAATAGAGTACCCTAATTTCATACACATCTGTTTAAACAACAAAACAAGTTATATGAGCACATATATTTCAAATAAGTTAGTATCAAAATAACACAGCAAGATTTACCAAGTATCTACAAACAAATAGTCTATCTTTCACAACAAAGAAGATCAATAAATATTTTGGTAAATATACAGATCAAAACAGAAAGGATCAATACTTATTTGAGTAAACAACATTTCAAACAAAACAACAAACAAATAATCATACAAATCTTGTTAAATATAAGCAATCAAAAAAGAAAACAAATCAACAAATCAACAATTTATTCTTTTTTATACATGACCAATATAATAAAGAAATGAAAAATTATGCAAATTGTAATAAGAGAGAGCTCCATATCCTCAATACAATAATCAAAATAGTTGAGAAGCATGACCAGAAAAAAGAAACATAGGCTACCCAAATTATTTTCAATACTTTCACTATACAAGACAAGGCTAATTAGACTTCAGGACCAGTAGAATACTTGATACTTAATAGTATTCTTGCAAAGATCCTAAATATAGATCCAACTACATTTATTAAAGCTGAGGTTCTCAAACAGCATATCTTATATCTATGAAAACAAGATCAAGAAAAAGAAAAAAACCTTATGGCATTTTTCCTGAAAGAAAAAGTCAGATGTATCTTGGAACAAAACATTATCACAAACAGTTTATTCTCACTTATCCCTTAAACTTTTTAAATCAAGGACGAGTTTATAAACTTTATAATAGGAAATCCAACCTCAAATAAGAATACTTTCTCAAACGGAGACATAAAAGTTCAACCAACCATCGAGATTGAAATTCCAAAGAATATTGAAATTGAAATGAGTGACAGAAAATTGAAAGAAAAGCTTGAAGAAGAACTTGAAATGGAAAATATCCAGAAAAGAGTTGAAGGAGAAAATATAATAGAACAAATCCTCTACAATACATAGAATAAACCCAAGCTATCCAGCCTAAATCCATTTTATATCACTAAAAAAAAAGAATTCAAGATTGGAATTCTTATCTCTAGAATACTAGGAGATACAGAAAAAGAATGAATAGCCTATTTCCAAGATACTCCAAGTCTACCCAAAGACATGTTACCATTTAAAAAAAACTTTTTCAATAGTAATATCTGAACGACTTTTACCTTTGAGAGAATTAAAGATGCTTTACAATGTATAGAGAAGATCAACAAGAAAGAAGAAAAAAACTTCACCTTGATTCCTATACAAGCTAAAAAATGAAAAACTTCATACTCACCATAAAAAAAAAAGTTCTTCAAACAAGAGATAGCAAAAGAAGAAAATAAGACAATGGTTACTATGCTAATTGATCTTGACTGCAGTTATACTCATCAAAAAATTAAGATTACCTTACAGAAATATGAAAAGGTCTTAAGTATCTATATTTACAACTACTCTTGTTCTCAAAGAAGAATCAAGGTATGATTCACTTCAAATCAACAAGACTTAGAGGATAAATGGTTTATATATGTTAAAACAAATACCTTTAGAGCAATCTTCACTCAATATGAATCAGATGATTATGAAGTTGATGCTATTCTCAAAAATCATAATAGCCAATCTCTACAATTGTATAAAATACACAATACCTTTATGAGTCTCATAGCAAAAATAACACAATATGCAAGGGTCAAAGTATATTACATATAAAGAAATTCATTCACTCTAAAAAAAAAAGAATATGCAGTAGTTTATTTTGCAATAACAAAAGATTTGTACAAGACTTTGAGACAATATATATTTATACATGGTCACAAACTCAACTGGAATGTTAGAAAACACTTTGAAAAAGGAATAATGCAAGGCAATAAAGGGGCTCAAACTGAAAATAGTAATAGTAATAAAAAAAAAGTCCATTCTTAAACAATACAGGCCAAACTGCACTCAACCAATTGGATCAAACTAACATTAAAAGCAATATCAAGGCAAGCTGATACACATTATCTAAAAAAGATTTAGAAACAGAAAGTAATTCTAAAAAAATAACAGATCTAGAAAGAAGAGAAAAAAGAAGAAGACACAATTTTTGAGATAATAAACACATCACTGGAACAACAGAGACTCCCAAGTGCTTTGCTATTGATAGTAACAGAAAGTCAATAAATCATTATAATAGAACAGAAGTTTGTACAATAGATTTGAAAGTTCTTATTCTGAAAGTGAAAGTGATCAAGATTCCTTTCATACGATCTTGAATAATCTCAAATAATTAAATAATAGAATAAATCTTATTGAGGAGAAAACAAGTAATAAATACAGGGTAAAAGGGAAGCGATAAAACAATTGCTCCTGAGATTAGCACTAGTCCAATCAAAGTATACCAGAAGAGAGTTTGATCCATAAGAAAAAACAAGTTTATCTGAAAAAAAAATACAATCCTAAAGAAAACAGTAGATATCAACATAACCCCTTATAATATAACACATGACACATCACTAAATAACTTCATTAGTACAATTAAAAAAAACACTAGTAATAGAATTGAAAAGGAGTATATATTATATAACAAATATACTATAGATAACTTTATATCAACTGATACCATTTCTTCTGCTGATCCTCTGACCATACACAAAAAAGATGTTTACAAGAAGTTCTTACACTTCCTTGCTAATAAAGTCTTAACACTTTCCTTAAAATAACTTGAAGTATGACTTCAAGAGTCACTTTTATCTTTCCTCTATTGTTTACAAATCTCTTCATTCAAAAACTTGATTTCTAGTAATTAAGAAAAGTCAAGTAGTACCTTTGATATTAATGGCAAGAAAGTTCTCAAAGGAAGAAAAACAGACTGTAAAGTACCTGAAGGTCTCTTTAACCTTTGAAGTAAAAGATTTATAGAGATTTTCTATAGTAAAAAGGCTTATTTTCTCCCTTTTTGACTGTCTTGACCTTCTTAGAGCTCCTATGTTTATGGTTTTCTGAAGAATTTTATCTATTTCAATTTGACCCTAAATTTTGGGTAGCACGAATTCTTACCAAAAGTGATTGGCTGACATGAAACATGTCAGTTTTTTGGAATGTAAACAAGCTTTTATTGGTCACACTCATGTGTCTCAATATATCATTAATAATACAGGAAAGAAAGTTCTAGAAAAAGTGTTTCCTCCAATCGTGTATGTTTAACCTCCAGGAAACAATTATGATACTGAAAGGTGAGTGATGGATAGAAATAGAAGATCCAACTCCCATCTCTCATTAAGTTCCTCAAGTGGTGAAAAGGCTTTCTTGGACAAAAGCTAAAATCTTCAAGCTTCTATTCCAGTCAGGCAAAGTTTTTGAAAAGATTTATTTATCCTAATCAGGCAAACTCTTCCATAATATGGTGCTGACCTTATTAGTGATAAATAAATTCATACATTGACAGAAGAATAAGTTTCTCAAATGTTTTTCTTAAAGTTACTTTTAGGAATAACTAAGTTCCTCAAACATCATAAAGCTTAGAGAATATTCCAATCAGGCAAACCCCTTTTGAGAGGAAATAGTGAAATGAAGTAAAAACCTTTTGAAGGGTTTTGAATTTTATTTCTCCTTCTTCTTTCTTCAGTATCAACTTTACAATTCATCATTCTTTAGGATAATCAATAGTAATAAACTATTGGCAATGACCCTGATTGACTTAAAAGTACTATTGCCAAGTTACTAGGAGAGTAAAATATTGTTCACTAAATCTGACTTAGAGTACCTAGTTTAGACTTAGTTTTCTTTAGTCCAAACTAGCTTAGTGAACTCCTCATATTTTTTAAGTAGTATAGTCCTTTAACTAATAATGTATAATAATGAGTTAGTCACTTTGTGAAAGTCTGTAAAATATTTAGATATTTTTTAATATCTCAATAAAAATATGCCATTGTGGTATGATTGTGGGTTAAAAAAAAAAAAAAATTAATTGATACCATTTCAATTGAAACACATAATGTTAAAGAAATTAATACCATCCTAGATCAATAAAGGCTATATAAACTTATATAAGAACTCAACATAGATATTTTAGGCATCTGTGAAACTAAGCTAACAAATAAAGTAACAAAATTCATTTTCATTTCATAATAAACACACAAGTTTTTTCACAATAGCAATAATGAAAAACCCAGAGGATCTAAAATAGAACTCCTCATTAATAGAAACATCAAGAAAAAGTTGAAATCTATTGAAAAAATAGAAGACTATATAATAGAAGCCAACTTTTTATCAACAAGATACAAACTTTGTATTTATCAAGTATATCTGCCATTAGAAAAAATTGTTAGTAAATGGCTACAATAGCTTCTTCAAAACAAAATCCTAGACAAGTAGAAAAATCACTTTAAGATTATAATCATAGAAGATTTCAATGCAGTTATTAACCCAATAGCAAATTGGCCACCCATCAATAAAAAGATATCAAGAAATAGGAAAGCTAAATTAGATCTCTTTAACTTCTTAGAAGACTGAAACTACATAGATGTTCAGAACTCTTGGAAGGAAAAAAACACTACTTTTTTATAGGTAAACAATACATTATATAATAGAATCAACTATATTTGGACACTACCAGAAAATAGTTTAAACAATATATATGAATTCAAAAATATTTCCATAGAAACATTATCAAATAGTGACTATACTTTATTACTAACAAGAATAACAACAAACAATCTGCTCAAAAATCAAGTATATAAGCAATGTAGAACAAAAGAAAAGAAAATATCTGATACAATAAATTCTACAGTAGAACAATGGAAAAAATTTAAATGCTAAATAGAAAACCAATTTTTAGAAACTGAGTCACAACCTTTCTGATCAAGCATAAAGAATAGTCTCCATGAACTTGAAGAGGTTTGATATAATTTTGAGTCAACAATTATCAAAGGTGCTTACAAATATTTTTTAAAAAAAAGGATCTACTTTACTCCCAATATAAAGAGAAAAGTGAAACCTGAATTAACAATTCCAAAGAAAAACTTTGAAGCCTATAGGGAAACTAATATGATCTACTTCTTTTAAAGAAAATACAAGCCAATTGTAATACAAGAATCCTAATGGATATAGAAAAGACCATCCAGAAACTAAGAAGATTTGTTAAATCTATCAAAAAAAAAATAGTATCCCCTTAATTACAAAAAAAAATTCCAGAGTTGTTATTAAAAATCACTAAAATAGAATATATTCTTAAAATAGTATGCAAAAAGAAAAAAAGTCTTCATATCAGAAATCAAATTAAAGAAGTCTTAAAAAGCAGGTGTGAAAACCTCAAGTTCAATCAAAAATAGATATTGAGCTCAATCTTGAACCACAAGAGAACAAGAATTACACTAGATCAAGTATTAATCAAAAATCAAGAGAGAATAGAATATATAGCTACCAATTCACAAACTATTAAAAACAAAGTTGAGAACTACCATAAAGAAGCTTTCAAACAAAGGAATGCTAACTTTGAAAGCATAAATCCTTCTTGGAAAAAAGAATATCAACTTAAAGAGTGGATTGATCTAATATGGTACTCATCATTAACAAAGGAAATCAAAATAGAGAAGTTTGAAGCTATTTTGCAACATTTTTCAAACAATAAAGTAGCTGGTCTCTTATATATTAGTTATGAATGCCCAAGCACTTAGATATTAAAGGAAAAGGGGTCTTATACTTATTGTTCAACAAAGTTTTAAATACTGGATGGATACCTAAGAAATGAAAAAGTAGTACCGTAAATCACTACATACAATACCCCCCCTAAAGTAATACTCCCCCTTAAATAATACCCGGTAATATTCAAGAAAATTGTTACTCAATAAATGATTACTACCTGAGTATATTAAGCTAAAGCCAATAAAATTGTAGTATGAATGGGCAAGTGAGAGATACTAAATATCCCGCCATTTATACTACCCCCCTTCTAGTAGAATACTTCCCCAGGTACTAATCAATTTATTATGAGGTAAATTGATTAATACCTGGGGTATTGTATGCAGTGGTTTATGGTAATATTTACCACATTTCTAAACCCAAGCCTTGGAAATGTCAACTGAGCAATATCAGACCCATTGTTCTTTCAGAAACAGCTCACAAATATTTCATCAAAATTCTTACCAATCATCTATCAAGAGTATATAAATAACATAAAATCCTTAAAGATCCAAACTTTGTTGGCTTATTAGAAAAAAGTATAACAGAACCTATCTATCTACTAAATAGTATATGTGAAGAAGCTAGAGAAAAAGAAAAAAACTATGGATCCTCTTTCCAGACACTGATAAGGCATATGACACAATATCCCTCTTAATGCTTGAAAAAGATATAGATTGGATTCAAATTTCTACAACTATCAAGAAAATCATAATAGATCTTTTTAAAGGCAGAAGTTGTAGCATCATTCTTCCTAATGAACTTTCTAACCCAATAGTTGCAGGAGATAGTATAGATTAAGGAGAAACAATCTCTCCACTGTTATGAAGAATTTTTTATGATCCACTGTTATGTAAAATCCAAAATAACATTGATTTGGATTATACTATGAAAGAAGAATAGTTATCCAACTTCCACAAACCTAAGAAAAAGGTCAAGCTCTTCCTAAAACAGGCAGTTATAGCTTATATGAACAATACAATATGAATTGCCAAATTCAAGAAAGACTTGGAAAGTATTTTGGAAGAAGCAAAAATGTTCTACATAACAAATAATTTGCAAATTAAGGCAACAAAGTCAATTCTTCTTACCATCAATAATTTTCAAGATTCTAGAAGGGTTCAAGCTGGAACAGAGAATATCATAATTAACAAAAATTGATAAAAAGGATTAGGTCAGATTTCTTGGTATCTGGTTGGGATCAAAACAGAAAAGTCAGGATATAATTGATCTAATAAAATTAGAAATCAGGACAATAGTTCAGGCAATATCTAAGAAGAAGTTGATAGAAAGACATGCTCGTTATGTTATTAATAAAGTATAAATTCCCAAAATAGAATATAGAATGCAATATATATATCTTAATAAGAAGACATGGGACAAACTCATAGCCATGTTCAGAAAGGTTTTCAAGAACAAAGCACTAATCTGTAGAACAATAACAAATAGTTGCATCTATAATAAAGAAATATATAGTCTCAAAAACATCTGGGAAATATAATTGGAAAGCAAAATATCAGTACTATTCTGCCAACTTAACAATAGTGAAACCTCTGGTTTGACCATTATAATTCAATTAAAACAGAGCCAGATCAAAAGCTGAGAACCTGGAAATATCTTAGATAATCCTATGGACTTACACAAAATAATTAAAAGAAACCTGGCAGCTTTTATATTGGCCTGACCAAAGACCTACAAATTATTTTTCAAAGTTGGAAATGGAAGCAAACCCTTAATTATCAGGGAGGTATCTTATCTATTAAGTCAATACTAAGAATGATAGAAAATATGAGAAAGCCATTTCATCACTTCATAAACATAGGATCATGTTCTTAGATCAAATCATTAATACAACTATAATAATACTCAAGAAATGGAGAACAATTTAAATTTTCTTCAACAAATACAAAGATCCAATCCTCTCTTGATACAAAAAGGTCTGAAAAAAAGTAACAGAGAATCATGACCTTCTAAGAAAGTTATTATATGGACTATATTGAACAGGCCACAATATCCAAACTAAAACTTTCCCAGCATATTCAGATAGAAAAAAAACATATTAGATAGCCTGTTCTAGCTTTTCAATGGACATATTAGAAAAGACATCATTCTCAAACAACAATATTCAGTTAGTTCCATATTAGATGACATACAATCCTACTAGTAACTATATCTACTTCAACTAAATAGATCATTCCAAGTAAAAGAAATAGATATATCACAAGTTTATTTTCTTCTACAACTAAAGAAACATAAAAATTTGAAAAAAGGTAAACAAGTTCTCCTGCTAGGCAACTTCACATATTGGCTTATAGCTACAAGGCAACAAACAAGAACTCTACTAATGTCTAAATCAAAAGTGGAAATCCAGATAGAAAACTGGGAAACCATGTTAATAAGATAAGTCATCTGATTAGAAGAATATATAGATAAACTTATAAATGTTCTGAAATATAATAGAAGGTGTATAGACACTCAATTTACTTTCTACACTGATGGATCTTATAAAAAATGAACAAAAGATGATGAGCTTGAAATGGGTTTGGCCTGGATTCTAGTAGAAGACAACAAAGTTGTGAAGCAATTCTTAGTAGGGGTATTAATATAGTCATTGGCAAGCAGTGCAGAAATATTGGCTATTCTAACTACAATATACTGTATATAGCTTTCCAAAACACAACAGTCTTAATATTCTCTGATTGTAATACTGCAGTTAAAACATGAAAGTCTATCAGTTCACAAATGGAGATATTAACAAAAAGATAAATAAAGACTGCTAATTGACTATTATAGAGTAAAATCAAAAACCTAGTTAAAAAGAAAGATCTTATCTTAGAAATTATAATGTCAAAGCCCATAGGATCGATAAGTTCAATAACCAAGTAAATCTATTTGCCAAACAAGCTAGACATAAAAATTCAATAATTTGGTACCAACTATCAAAATTAGGGACAGTTTTTACAATAGTTATATAGAGAGAGTACATGATAGAGATTAGTATTAGGAAATTTGTCAAAATGTTTAACAGAAAAAAGATAGAAAAAGATTGAATAACACAGAAAAAAATTCAAGAACTGTGGATCTAAAATACAAAATTATAAACTGGTTAATCTTCTGGAATCAGTTCAATTTATCCAATACCTTTAACATCTTTTTTAAAGATAATAAAGACAAAAGCTTCTTAACTAATCCAACCTATAATAAACTTTCAGTACTATAGATATTGAAGAAAAGGAAATCAAATATTTATATCATAATGACCTATTCAGTATATGAACTTCAAGAAAAAACATTAGGACATTTGTTCAAATGTTCGGTCACCAAAGAAATTAAAGAAGATATATAAAGAAAAACAAAGAAAGATCAACTACTATATCAGTAAAAAAATAAAATATGAAGAAGAAGTTTATCCTATAACTAATGACTGAACAAGTAAATGGTTAAATGAGATTCAGTAATCTAATAGAAGTCTTTTCAATACTATTTATGGATATATGGAAGAGAACAAAATCATTTTCTTGAAGAATTATCTCAAAGCACAACTTAAAATTTTCTTGACAGTCATACAGAGCATAATCGGTAAGCTTTGTTATAAAATAAGGAAAAATTTCAAGAAGAACATATGGAATAGTTACTGCAAAAAAATAATAAAGTGAAAAATGAAGCAGAATATTACTGAAAAAGACAAAAGAACTAAAAGACCTGGGCATAGATCAATTATACAGGTCATACAAAAACAGGAAAAAAAACCTATATTTGCAGAAGATCTAGAGTAAGAAGTTTTTGAAAAAAAGGAGGGAATAAAATATATAGAAATCATCAAGGATTGGATTTGTCATGAAAGAAAATGATTTGGTTTTTAATTGCAGTTGGAATTTAGAATGATCTATAGTAATGACCTGTAGGCAATGATTTTATTGGCTAGAGAATTTATCCAAGTTAGTAAAGAAGCAAAATATCATTTTCTAAATTGCATCTAAAGAAATAATTTTTTGATAACAGATAAGTTAGTATATAAAAGTTAAAACAATTTGTAAATATCTGTTATAAATATAATAAAGACAAGCCATACTGACTTGACTGTGGATTTAAAAAAAAAAAAATCATAAAAGATTTTTATAGCAATAGAAAAATTGTTTCTTCTTAATCTATACCATCTTCCATTACTATTGAATTTGAGAGTTCATTAGAAAGAATAATATTACAACTTCTATTTTTAAAAGATCTATTATAAGCTTCTGAATAGTTATAAAAATTCAAATCTAATCTATAGCTTTTTCAAGTATAAAAAGAAATATTGTGTTATATGCTTTAGCTATGTCTTAAAAGAGAATTCATAAATCTTTTTTTTTCTTTTTGACTTCTTCATATATGTTATTTAAGAAGTAGATTGATTTTGCTATACTTTCTTCTTATAAATTACTAAAGTTTGGATCTTTTAAAATTTTATTTATAGATAACTAATAGTTGATTAGTTAAGATCCTAGTAAAATATTTTTTGACTATTTCTAAAAAGACTATTGTCTTGTATTGTTCAATTTATATTTTTAAGGTTTGAATTTTGAAATAGAATATTTTTAACTGTTTTTTCACTTTTTAAATATTTGACTAATTTTTTTTTTTTTTTTAAACCCTCTGTCAGGCTAGTTATGTGTGTTTTATTAAACAATTGTAAGCTGTACATATAGTATG
>CAJVPT010004759.1:0-13006 GCA_910592055.1 Acaulospora colombiana | reverse complement strand
AAGCGAGGCTTCATCATCAGACCAACAAAGCAAGGTTTCATCTTCATCAAATTCCTCAAACTCAAGCCAAAGACTCACAAATACATTTCTGTAATCCGGGGACAGTTTACGGATATCTTTGATAGAGTTAAGGGTGCGAATAATTATACTTTAAATTAGATGTGTATTCGGCTGATATTCTTAAACTTGGGATGGGAGCAATTGGAAAGATACAATAAAGGGTTTTTACCGTGAGGAAAATATAAAAAGCGAAAGCTTAGAAAAAATCGGTGCTTGGGTAGATCATAGAGACTTTTTCCTCTACTGAGTAATGGGAAGGAACTGTCTTCTATGGGTTGGGGCCCGACAGGCTAAATAAGCAGGCAATGGTCTTTTCATTGCTTTTTCTCCCTTGAAACAACCGTTACTCTAGTATTCATTATATTGTTTAATTAGCTGGCCCTTACTCTCAATATTCATTTTACAAAATAATAAAGAATTACGCTTTGACCTTGTTTAATTATGCCTATGCATGCTGAGTAATTTTTCTTCATTATCGAGTAATTTTTCTGGCTTTGCTGATAGTTATTCTATAAACTACGGTTTGAATCGATTATGTAACCTAGCTTGCATATCCACATACCGTATACCACTGATTTTCCTCACAATATAGCAGTTGAGCCAATAGAATTTCGCAAAAAATACCATATATGTCGCTATGTCTATTACTCTCATATGCCTCGTTAAAGGAAATACTTTCGCTAACGCTTTCGTCGTCGATATTGATAGTAACCAGCTTGTAGGCCACCTCAAAAAAGTTATCAAGGCGGAAAAACAAAATGACTTCGCTGGTATTAACGCAGACAAGCTCAAGCTATGGAAGGTAGAAATCCCTGGTAATCACGACGATCAGTTGAGGAACCTTTCACTCCAGGACAGTGACGAGCTGTTAGCAATAAGAAAAATTTCGAAGTACTTTCCTGTAGCTCCTCCTGAGGAACATATCCATGTCATCGTAAAGTTGCCACGTAAGTGTTAGGTATAACGTATATATCAGGTTTTTCTTTTGTGTAATATTTACTCAACGCGTCTCCGTTTTCTAGTTCTTAGTCTGGAAGAGGCGCTGTCGTGTATTCCGCCTCTTGTTGTATATTCTTTAAGAGGTACTTCCTCAACAAGTTCTACAAATGCAGTTGGTGATCCGCCGATAAGAGTAGTGCTTTGGGAAGAATTTTTTAATGAAGTGAATGAATATCGCTTCGACCAACAGCCCAGATTTGAGAAACCACAATTTGTGATGGGCTTCAAGGTGGTTAATGAAGAAGTCATTCGTAATGCAGTGAATGTCAATATTTGTATGGTATTAAACCTCCTAACGGGGCCGGATTACGATTTTTCAATGTTGCCAGCTGACGGAAATGGAGATCCAGATTTTACTTGCTACTATGATCAGAATAACAAACATGAATTGATCCTGGCAATTGAGATCAAGGGAGTACACATTTTAGGAGGTATCAATGGGAGAACATTAGCAGAGTTTTACAGGACAAATTCTAATGCAAAGAAGGTAGTCCAGCAAATTTATAACTATATGTCCGAAAATCAGCTTCAATATGGTTTACTTTCAACCTACGATAATCACTGGTTTATACGCCGACCGAAAGAGATACCATCAGAGCTCCATATTTCAAAAACTCTTCCATTGCAATCGACATATCCACCAGTGCTCAAGGCATATGCGTATCTAGCTCGAAAAGCAAAATGTGATTATTTTTCTCGCCACCCTCTTGTAATTCCACCAGTGAACCAATCTGGGGATGAAAACCGGAATGAAGATCAGAATAAAAATCAAGATAAAAAACCGGAAAACCATGGTACTAGAAATAATTCACGCTATAGTCTTCGACCGAATTATTCTTATGGCTCAAGTGAACAATCATCTACCTCAGAAACAAAGCAAAGAATAAACATGCTTCAGAATTTTTACTTTACGGACTTCGAGTTTAAGGGTATATTGGGCACTGGACAAAGTGGAAAGACACTCCGATGCAAATTCCGCGGCGAGATGATTGCTTTAAAGAGTATAGATTTATATAAGAGGGCGAATTTTTTAAATAAAATGGTAAAAGAAGTTGAAATCTATAAAGATCTTGCGGACATTCAAGGGAAATATATCCCAAAATTGATGTGTTATGGCTACTACGGAGGAGGGTTAAGCTTCATTATGGGCATGACTATCGTTGGTACTACGTTGAATCATCATAAAATAACGAAACAGCAGAAATTAATTGCACTCGGTGCGCTAAAGGCAGTTCATGGTCATGGTATTCTTCACAATGATATTCGGGAGGAAAACATCTTAGTTAATGATAAAGGTGCCATGTACTTGATTGATTTTGGGATGGCGAATCGGGCGGACTTAAAAAAGAAGAGAAATCTGTTTAACCAAGAAACACTCGAATTATCTAGTTTACTAGATCGTTATACCGTGTAAGAATTTCCTGTATTATATGGTAATTTATTGTATCTTTAATTTGTATCATTTATAAACATGCATTTTAATGCTTTGTACTAATCTCGCCCGATAATTTTAGACATTTTGCAAGAAATGTGGGCGAGAATATATCCCCCTTTATAACGGAGATTACAGTCTAGAATTTTGGATAATGTAAAATCTTTTATGGTAATAAAATCTCTAATAAAAAAAGGAAAGATTGGATCGCAATATTAAAATAGTTTGTCAACGGGTACAGAAAAAACAATCCTAAACGTACGGCTTAAGGGTTAGTTAATAATGAGGTTAGAATTCAACTTCCGTCGGTTAGCCAAAGCTTACTTCGAAAAACGAAAGAGCGGGCCCAAAAAATTTATGCTTTATTTAGTGAGATCGGGGTCGATGAAATCAAGCGGATTCGGACCTTTACAGCGGTAACCTTAACTAGTATTTCTCAGAAGGATATAGATTATGTTCTGGCCAAACTTTCACTTTCGTAATATTCAAACATATTTGTGGTCACGTGTCGTTATGATATTATATCACGATCCATGCATAATAAAATTTACGCTGTTTACTATGGTTGATATCTTGTTGATCGATGTGTGATGGGTATAGTACATACGGGTAATTATTTTCGAAGGCGGACAGGGATTTTTCGGACCTTATAATTGTGATCCTAAAATTTGCATTATATACGTATTATTAAAAAATGGGGGCCGAAAAAATCATATTTAATATTTTGATCACCTTCAATCATATAATACACCCGAAATAGATTTTGTGTCAGATATGGAACTTTTATGGCAATATTTTACCGAATTTGAATCAAAAACGTCGATGCGATGTGCAATAAAAAAATTCGCTTTATTGCAACAATAAAATATATAGGCACACAGATGCCGGATACGTCGGTATAAATTTGTCGTTTATAAATGTCTATTGTCTGCGAAGCAAGGAATTCTGTATCTAATAGGCATAGATTAAACGGTGATCCAAAGGATCGAGTATTCGAGTCTTCGATTTTGTATAAGTTTCGCCGGTATTAAATCATAATAATAACCTTCATCATCGTCATCAGAAAAACCACAGAAACTCCCATCTTCTTCGTTATCATTGGTGAATTCATCGTCATCGGAGAAATTTTCTGACTCATCGTCGGATAAAGCAGTAATTAAAGATTGTGGTTTGTTATTATTGGCATTTGTATCACTTACTTCGCTTACCTCGGTTCCAGTAGATGTATTTACCGAAGCTTCTGGTAATTCCGAGGAAGCAAAGCTTCGAGTCTTTGACTCGTCTTGATCGATAGATATACTTACCTCAGCTTCGGGTAAATCATCTGAAGAATTGTCCTTATCATCGGCATATTCTATATCAGGCTTTTTGGTGAAGTGATCTATAATCGTTTGAATCTGAGAATTAGTAAATTTTGAAATAGTATCCGCACTATATGTTTTGATATATTGAATCTTGTCAATTCTTATTTTTTCGAATAAATATAAACCTTTCTAGCTTTCTGAGTTTGTTTTTGTAAAGTTTTACGCTTGGCATTTAGACCCAAAGGGTCATTGCTCCGCAATAGTTGCGCAATAATAAAATCATAAATCTGCCCTTCTGCTTTCTTCTCTCCAATATTGTCAGATTTCATAAGATAAGATCCCTAACCTGGTTGTCAAATTATAATAATACCAGCACGTAATTTCAGATTGATTAACTTTAATCGCTTGCTTTTCCACATCACAAGCTTTCTGGTACAAACTGGTCAATTTAGTAATACGTAATTTGCTTTTCGATGCAGAAAATAAAATAACATGGTTTTTGGCGAACTTTTCATCAAAATAGTTCGCTGAAATTTCTGTCACATACTTTTCTTCTTCAGATAAAATTATCTCTCGAATCAAGCCCTGTTCGTTTTTCTGTTCACGGGAAGTAGTAGACACAGTATTTTGGGAAATTGAGTGTGCCTCCTGGCTAGGTGATTCCCACTGAAGCTTTTTTTTCGGATTCCTCTCTCTCATAATATTACTAACCCTTTTCTTTTCCTCTAAATCTAGGAATTCATCGATCTCTATATCTTCCGATGGTTTGCCATGGTAATGGCGTTGCTCTGCAACAGGCTCCGTGCAAATAGGTTGGTATATATCAGAATCATTTGTTTCACAATGTATTGAAGTTTCTTTATCGGAGTGGTTTTCAATAGATGGAAAGGTTATTCGTGATTCGGATTGGATTGAGCTATGTTCTATTTAGGGCGTAGGATTGAGAGTAATAGCTTCCTTATTAGGTTGGTTCTCGACTTTTAGCTCGCTCACATTGATATGTGATGAAATATTAGTAACAGTTCGATGACACTCCGTACCCTTGTCTTGCAAACTCTGCTCCTTGATTTCTCTGATATCATCATCTAGCTTAGCAATAAGGTCAGTTTTTTCTTTATCATTCTGCTCTAGTTTCGCGAATCTAATCTCATACTCTTCCATATCCTGTCTTAACTTTGCATTCTCAACTTTAACCTCGATATTCTCAGCCTTGAACTCAGCAAACTTCTTTCTAAGTTCAGTGATCTGGCGAACGAGATCAAAATTTAATTCTCTCAATGTCTTAATTGTGGATTGAGTGTCTCCCATTGTTTTATACAAGATGTAAATATGTTCAAAAGTTCGTGTCTGATAAAATCACGTGTTTTGGGCGAACTTTTCATCAAAATAGTTCGCTGAAATTTCGCCAAGAAAAAAATCCCGATCTAAAAATAGTTCATAATATATCTACAGTACACGAGCGATTATACATAAATATCGTCACAAATAAATTCTTTAGAATCAGCTCTAAACCGCAATTCTCGCTACAACCCGGCCCAAAGGGGCAAGTCTTTAGATTCATATGCATCTCTCCCATTCTTATCGTATACATCACTCGCAAAATATGAAATAATACACAACTCATCTAATAATCCAATTTGTACTAAAAATGAATCATACATTCTTATACTATAGAGAACCAAATCTAATAGGTCTAAAACGCCAAAACTGTTAAATATTAGCGATGAATGTGTCTGGTTTTGATGTTACAACTATTTTCGATAAGAAAGATAGAACATTGCCGAAACCTTTTAACATTCGTCCTGGATATGATATGAAATATGTCGTGTCATATATTGGAAACTATTTCGCTTTTGATGGAAAATGATTCGATGAACTCTTCGATAATGAGAGATTATTTGATACCTTATCTATTATAAAACAGAACGAAACGCCTGTTCAATGGGAAATACGAGTAAGAATTCCATTACAGAATTTATTAACCGCCGGAAAATTTAGTGTATATCATCGATATTGTTTATTTATGTCATTTGGTAAAGGTAAATTTGTCAATTTCGATTATTACAGACCAAAGGTTCATAAAAGTCATATGGCTATTTGTTTTGGTTGCTGGAAACTCATAAAAATCAATGATGCACAACCTAAAAATCATTCCATTTTACTAGATGAAGATACGTATGTTGATTGTCTCGTACCTAGTGATTTGATGATCGGTCATTGGAATAATGAATGAGATAAACCAGGATTATACAAAAAGCTTGGAGAAATTATAAACAGAGGCCTGAATCATTAACAACCCAAACTTGGAATTCTCTAAAGACAGATAATTATCCCAACGATAAAAAGTTTCTAGGAATAACTCCTCAAAAAGTAAATCATTCTGATGGTTATTGTTACATTGACTATAATGGAAAACGATTATTTTGGCATTTCGAAAGTCCTAAATTGTGGGCAGAATCCAAGAAAAGTCTTTTAACTTATAGGCTATATGACTATGTGATAAATTTATTGCAACAGAATTGATAGAGATTAATTGGTGGTAGGTCTTGGTATGTGATGTTACGATGGGTGGAGAATCCTGATCAATACCTTAATAATGGTTGTCGAGACTTTGTGAGAATATAAATTGCCTTCTCACATATATGTTCGAAGTCAGATTGTTGTAGACCCTTTGGGTCATTGCTTTGCAATAGTTAACAATATATTACCTTTGACTAATAATTTTTTCTTAGCATTTTTTTTTTTTTTGGAAGGGATGCCCTAGCTGAAATTTCTTGATAAAATTCTTTAACCAGTTAACTATATATTTTTTTTCGAACGTGAGAGAAAAAAGCTAATACTTTAGACTTTATTTTGTTATCTTTTCTAAAGAAAAACTGGTAATATTTTTTACTTTAATTTTTATATATCAACCCATTTCCACTTGACGCAAAAATCCCTAGTGTTAATAATAGATTACACTTGTTATTATTATTTCAAAGAAATGGCTCTTCGAGCCTACTCATTAAAAAGATCAAGAGATTGGTCCCATCTCTTGCAAGGATAAAGAGAATCTTCTTTTGCTCTAGTTAAATTGATAACAATAAATTCTCTACCTTGCAAATTTTTATCAAGCATATCAACAATATCATGCTATTTTTTTGTATATTGTCAGGCATTATTAACTAGTTAATTATAGGTACTACCATTGAAGAGAACATTATATATTACTAATATTTTTATAATGCTCTTCAGTAAAATAACAAGCAATTTTTTCTTGTATTTTTTTAGATTCTGTATATATATCTTCAAATATAGTTACTGTCCCTCTTTAAGGAGAGAATTCATCAACTTTTGACATTTTATCAGGTTTCATTTCTCAGAATATAACATCTTTGTGATATGGTTTGAGACTATTTACAATTATTTTATAGCAATCTCAAAGATATTTATACTTGGACTCATTAATTTGATAATTGATTAAAATTAAATTATCATTTTTAATATATCTCGTATTACCTTTTTTCCTACTAAACAATTGATATATTTTATTTCTAAGTAAAAAATTGATAATTTTGTTGGTTTTTTCTGATCTGGTTCACACAAAAACCAATAAGTTGAAAGGTTATTGAGATATGGAATTAAGGCCATTAAATTTCTCTATATTTTTGTATTCATCAATATTCAAAACTATCCTTTTAATAGAACCTAGCTTTTTTATTTTCATCTTGATCAAGCTGTCACTAATTATTATATTAAAAAATAATAGCACAAATTATTACTTATACCTAAACAAAATTATGTTTATTATTTTTTATTTATAAATTAAATATTACATATTATATAAAAAATATAAAAATGATTAAACTTTGTGAACAACTTTCTAAATTTATAAATTTCAAACATGATAAAATTTGTTTTTCAGAAACAGAAAAAGATCAATGATTATTTTGAAAAATTATTCAGATCAAAGAATAATAATCAATATTGTATTAGATAATTTTCATTTTTTGCTTCATACTAGATATAATAGTAAAGGTGATCAATTAATATATATCAGGTGGTTAATATACACTACATGAACAAAAGTATCACACATTTTAAATTTATTATTATATAAAAATGTACATAATAACTTTACTTAAAATTTTAATAGGTTATTGTTTATATTTTAAAAAAACATGTGTATAATTTTCGTGTTTTTTCAATAAATAAACATTAAATTAAATATAAATATATCTACTCTTCCAGTATTTTTAATTTCAAAAATGTATCATTTAACTGAAAGTCAATGTGTAATTAGGTTCTCTAAGAATATTATTGTTTTTACAGATATTGCCTATTCTATTGATGAGTATTTTAGTAAAACACTTTCTTATAACTTCTAGTAAGACAATAAGTCTGATGTTTGAGAGTTCACAATTTCAGGATTTAGGCTTAGCTATAGAATTGTCGTGACTAATCTGGCAAGTCCATCACTAATCTGTAGCACCTTATATAATTCAAATGATTAACAAATATTTATAACTTATACAATGAAGAGAATATCTCCTATAAAGAACAATTAGGAAAAATAGAGACGTAATGAGTGACTTGGTCAAGTGTAAGTATTTCTTTATTCATGTTTTGTTTCTTTGTATATCACCAACTCTTATCTCTATTCACAATAAGAGCTGTTTGTATAACACATTTAGCACTGCCTTTTCTGCTTACACTAGTAAACTATTTATATTTTTCTAACTAACAATAGACTATCTACTTTATAATAGGTTATGCTAACTCTAAACTTTGTTAAACTTTCTATATTTGTCAGATACATATAGTTCCTTTATCAGTACCTGAGCCTCAATATATAGTTTCTTACTTTGTGACCCTCAATATTTTATACCAGACTTTCAGGTTTTTAAATTCTAAACCATTACACATAAAGCATGTCACCTATATAATCTATTACAGGATATATATAGCTTTGTTTTCAATATTTCAGAGTAACTTCTTATCTTAAAAAGTTATTTAGCATTCTTTTCAAGAATTCTTTTCCTTCCTGGTTTAATCTTTTTAGTATCTTATAACTAATCTATGATATTCCTAGAGCTTTGTTATTTGAAAGTGTACTCAATGTTTCACTTAGTTTCTTTTACTAGATTGGATCAAATAATTCATTATACCAAACTTCTTAGATATATTCTTTAGGTTTGTACTCTTCTTTCCAATCTTCTGATAAACTGTCATAACTAGCTTTTTTTTTGAAGGCTTTCTGATGTTAATGTTTTATTTCTTTCACAATTTTATCTTTTTGTATTGTGATATATTCATTGTCATCTTATTTGATTTTGATCCTATCAGGTACTATTCTGCTTCTAGCATAATTTATTAAGGAACTAACCATTCATCTCTGATTGTTTCTCAAATCATCACATCTTTGTTCTAAAGTAGTTTTGATAGCATCTCTTATTTTTTGGCTTCTAACCTTTGACATATAAATTTGAGACCTTCTATTGTATCTTGGATATTCTTTTTCAAGGATTCCTATGACATATTAGAGATATAATATTGGATACAGTTATTTTTGATCAAATAATTTGAATAATATATACTATTATACTTCCCTATAGTCAAGCTAAGAGCTTATAGCTTGCCTATTTCTCTTGATGTTATTACTCTATTGAAAATTTTTTTTAGCTACAAAGCTTTTCTATAGTTAGAAAATTCAGAATTATATTTATAGTTCTTTTCTTCTAACAATGTTGATTTTTTTGTTGCCAGTTTGTTGGAAATAACTTTATATAATAATTCTTCAAAGGTTTTTTATAGCTTGTTTGCCTAGTCCTCTCTTTTATTTTGCATATAGTCTTCTTTAAGCAAAGATTCAAATGATGTTTTGAATTTATGATTCAAACTTTCATGGAAGGCTTGCCATTATGTAAAAGATGTTTCTTTTATATTGATTTATTTTTGTGTATCTGTAATAAGTTTTGTGATTTTGTTTCTTATAAAAAGATTTTTGTTATATAAGATTATTAGAAGTATAGTGTGGTTATTTTTAGTAATATTTTTCATATCTTGATTGTCAAAACAGAGTAGTAGATAACTTGTTAGGCTATATGAGATCTAGTTATAGTTTATTCTATTACTACTTGTTGAATTCTATCTTATTGAAGTTTTTTCTTTGCCTTCTCATGTAGCTTGCATATCTATAAAATCCCATTCATCAAGAAAGTTGAATAAGAGAATTTCAGGACACTATAATAATCTGAACTTTGCTTTTAAGAATAATTATCTATCTCCTGATAGGTTGTATGCTATATTAAAGTCTTTCATTATTATTGTATGGTAGCCTTGTTTATGTTTTCATTTAATAAGGTAGTTATCTTTTCTTGTACCATCTTGTATCTTTGTTTGTTTGATGAAATATAAATCTATATAATATAGATTTTTTTTCTTTTAATAAGCATATTTGTTGCAATAATATATTCTTCTTCTTTTTCTATTGATGCAACTTTTTTTTAAGATCATTTCTAATTAGAAAACTAATTTTTGTCCTAAAAGGTATGTCTTTATTGATACTATGAAAATGTTTATAGATTTTCTGATTGTTGAAAACCTATTGTATATTGATCTGGGTTAGTTTAGTTTTACACAATTCCAATATTTCTATTCCTTGTTTTAAAATTTCTTTGATAAGATTTTGTTAATTTGTCTTATCTATAATATCTCTAATATAGTGTATATCTATTTTTATTACTTTTTTATATATTTTATCTTCTTCTCTTGATATTCTTTTTCCTAGTTTGTGTTTAGCTTTATAGTTTAAGAATATTTCTCACTTCTTTTGTAGAAATGCTGTTATATCTGGATTTATATTATTTTTTATTCTATTATTTCTATTTATGGATTATTTCTTGCCCATGTTATTACTTTTTGATAAGAAGAAACTAAACTGTTGTTTTTTTTTAATAGTATGGAGAACTAATATACCTTTAGAGGTAATTTTTTCCTCTATTATCTTGCCTTGATTTTTTGAAAGTTGTTCATTCCTCTAGTATATCTATTCTATTGTGTAGTTTTTCTAAATTGGCTAGAATACCTTTTAGAAAGTCTTGCATACTTTCTATATCTGTTTTCTTGTTTTTATCTGAGTATTTATAATTGTTGCTTCGAAGATTTTGTATTGATTTCTTGTTACTTCCTATTGCTGAATATTTATTAATTTAATTTCTTTTTTATTTCTTTTTATTGTTATAGCACTATCTGGTTCATCTTCAATTTTGGAAACTATAGTGTCTTGTAGAACTAGAAGCTAAATTTGTGGATTTATAATCTGATTGTAAGTCTGGTATTAGCTCCTCATCTATTTATATTCTATTATATTTGCTTATTGTATTAAAATTTTTTGTTTTTTTTTTTTTAGATTTTGTTTTTCAGGCTTGAAGGTATATTTAACACTTCAGGAAAGATACAACCCTTGCAAGAAAATATGTTGTTTGTATACATTGTTTCAATCTTTTTGTGTCTTAAAGCAAACTACTGTAAAGTTTTATTTCTTGAGAGTATAGAAATCTTTCAGTATATAGTATGCTTTGGCTTGAGTATTATTTAGGGCTCTAGCAATCAAGCTAATATATGTTTTATTAATGCTCAATAATTTAGTTGAATAATAATTTTTTTTTATCAATATGTTATTGATTTTATTATCACTAAGTTCTATTTTGGAAAATATAGCTCTTTATATTTTTATGTTAATTAGAGTTGTTCATTTTGTTTCTAGATTGAGACTAAGATATTTGTACTATTTTATATAAGCTTTTACCCAAGTTTTTATATTTACTTCATAAATATAGATGTTTTGAACCTCTCCATATCTTTTTAGATATGCAGATATAAAGTGTTTATTGACTTTTTAATCTATATATACTAGACACATATGTTAGATAGTAATGTCTTTTTCAGTTATAGTTTCTTGAAAAACTTTTTTATTCAGGTTTCTTTCTATTTTTTGTGAATTGTGAATAGCCTGAAAAGTTATATTTTGAATAGTAAAGTTGTCTTCTTTTTTATTTGTTTCTTCAATACACTTGTGAATATCTTCTTCTTCTTGTATCCAGAAAACTAGTCATTTATTTTCATTGATGAATTCTTTCTTTAAAAGATTTCTTTCTTTTTGTAGAAATTTTAGAATATTGTTCAAATATGCTTTGGTTTCGTCTTCTATTTTTCCAGGAATATTAGTTGTCATTGCATTTAATCTATAGGTTCTTTTTCTTTTTATGGATATGGATTTGTTGATGGATCATATTTTTGTTTCTAGTAGCGAAAGAGCTATATTCACTAATGCAATGATTTTTTATTTTTTTTAAGCTTTTGTAATTTCATCTTTATTACTTCCTGGGTTTGGAGGTGCTTTTTCATATTTGTGATATCTTTTTTTTTTCCTTGAGATATCATGTTCCTTTTTTTACCTTTGAAATATTTTATTTCTGACCTTTCAAGTTGAGTAAAGGAATTTTTTTCATTCTACTAATATTTTGACTATACAATCTTTTGCTTTGGCAACATTGCAATTGTTTGATGTATTGTTTTAATAATAGATTTGAAAAAGGCATCTTTTATGAATAACTTGAGCTGTTGTGAGGTATCTAGAGTTATATTACTATTTATTACTATTAATACTTGGGTTTTCCTTTATTTAAGTATGTACTTGAGTATCTTTTCTTGAATATTTATTATAGCTTGATATTTGATATTAATTTTGTTGTGTTGGCACGAAAAGGGATGGTAGTTGTCTTCCACTTAATTACAATTGCAACACTTGTTATCTTTATATAATAAGGATTTTCTGCTATATAATTTGGATTTGGATAGGAAGTTTATTATTTTAGAGATTTAGTGAGAACTTTTAAATTTGTTGATTTACAAATAAGATATTTGAATTGCTAATTTGAAATAAATGTAAGTGGTTATATATTTCTTGCCAATGGATATGTTTGTATTGTCCAGTAAAATCTGGGAGTGTTCTATTAAATAGGTACTATTGTACAATATATTTTGCTCAAGTAATCTTTTTGCAAATATTCTTTATTGATATGTCAATCTGAATATTGTTTTATTTGTATTATTATATATGTTTGTGAGTTTTGAATAGGTTAAATATTGAGAAGGATTGGCCATCATCCACAAGGGCAGAATTAGTCGCATTAATCACAGTATTGCTAGTAGTCCCAATCGATAGTAC
>CAJVPT010004758.1:0-13007 GCA_910592055.1 Acaulospora colombiana | reverse complement strand
TTTTTATTATTAAAATTAATGAAATTATTTTTGTTTTACAAATTTTTGAAAATTTTGAAAGATTTTCAGAGTTTTTTCGAAAATTTCTAGAAAAATTTTAACAGGTGACAATCTCTGGAGTTCTCCATCAAAAAAATTTCCTGATGTAGTAGCAATCTCAACAAAGCTGAGCAAAACTATTCTACCACTGAATTGAAATGTTTTGCAGTTATCTGGACTGTTGAGTACTTTTACCAATATCTAGGAACTCAACACTTCTTCTGAATTATTGACCACTCTACTCTTCAATAGTTGAAAACAACTGAACTTAAAGGATAATGTGCAAGGTGGATACTTCGCTTGGAATCCTATAACTTTACTATCAAACACAGAGCTGGAAGAAAACACAATAATTCTGATGCCATATCTAGGATATAGGATGTAGATGAACCAATCTTCCACAACTCTAAGTCTATATATATCCAAAACTAATTCAAAGTCAGCAATCACAAGTGAAATCTGATAATAAATAATATCTAACCCATATAGTCGGTGTCCTGGACAACAACATAACCTATCTTATCAAAATGGAATTTTAACATTATCATTATCTTAAAAACTATCTTCAACACAACAAATTACTTGAAACTTTTGACAACAAATAACAAAAGCAATTTATCTCCAAAGCACAATACTATCAAGTGAAAAATAACCAACTCTACAAAAAGAATTATCGCAAAAAAACAAGAAATCCATTACTCTATGTAATTCAAAAACATGAAGTAAAACCAATCTTATACTTACTACACAACCATCCTACCAGAGCACATCTTGGTGTAAACAAGGTCTTTAAAAAACTATATGATCAATATTACTGATTTCAAATGTTTGAGGATATGAAGTATTATATTAATACCTGTGACCAATATCAACAATGAGGCAAATTCAGGACCCCTGGACCCTTACACCCAATCACAATTGATGATCTCTTCTTCAAAATAGGTATTGATATTGTGGAACTCCTTCCAATCACAAGCAAGGGAAAAAATATATCATTGTTGCAACTGACTACTTTACAAAATGGCCTGAAACTAAAGCTATTTCCCATATCACAGAATAATAAGTTGCAGATTTTATTTATCAAATTATTATTTGCAGACATAGATATTCAAAATATATACTTTCTGATCATGGAACACATTTTAGAAATGAAATAGTTAAAGCTTTATTGGAAAAATTTCAAATACAACATTTTTATTCTACCCATATCACTCACAAACAAATAGACTAGTGGAGTGCTTCAATAGGGCTTTATGCGAATCTCTAGCAAAAATAACTGAGGGAAAGGAGAATTGGGACGAATTTATTGTACCAACACTATTTGCTTATCACATATCAAAACAAGCTTCCATCAAATTTATCCCTTTCTATTTGTACAGTATATGGTTGTAATTCTCAAATGCCCACATGGAAATAGATGAAGTAATGGAAGGAAATATCTTAACCCAACTCTATCAACTGATTGAAACCCTGCTAAATGCCCAAGGAACTATTAAGAAAATATTTTAAAAGTTCAAAGAAAACAAAAGGAGAAATTTGACCTGAAGTTGAAAAAGCCAAGGAATTTCAAAATTGGGGACAAAGTATTAGTCTATGATACTGCTAGGGACAAACACTTTATTGAAAAACTCAAATCAAAATGGAAAGGATCTTACTTTATATATGATGACTTGAGAAATGGAGTCTTTAAACTTAGAATGATGGATGAAAAAGTTCTGACTGCTTCTCTCAACTTGACCTTGCTGAAATCATATCTTGATCATAAAAAATGAGAATCTACTGTATATATTGAAAACTGAAAGGAGAAATATACAGTATAATAGTAATAGCCCCTGAGCTCTCACTATTATTACAGTTGGTCTCAGGGTTCTCAGTGATTACTGCATAATTCCAAGGTAAAGTATTTATAAGTGGACAAGTGAAAATATAAAAAAGAGAAAACAAAAATCTCAAAGCTCAAGCAAAAAAAGGTTTTATTTAAAGGAGCAAGAATAGGAACACTTAACTAGACCAACAGGACACCAAGCCTAGTTACCCTTTGTCACAAATTCTGATTTTTCAACTCCAACTCTCTGACCCTAGTTGAAGTGGAACTTCTGGAGGCCAAGCATTCTACCTCACCCTTTAACTGATGGATTTCTTCTTAAAGGTTAATCTGAAACCACTTACTATAATATATTTGTCTCTTTAAATATTTGACCCTTTTCTAGAGAGTGACAACAATTGCCTACAAAGAATCTATTCTTCGTGAGCAAGTGAGTCTTTGTACTTTAGTAGCTCTGATTTCTCTTGACATGATGATAAAAAAAATATGAGAAATACCTAAAAAATCAAGGAAAATTCTTATATTAAATAGAGGAATATGAATAATTGCATTACCCCAACAATTATATAAGGAGTCTTATTGTCTATCAGTTTGCATTAAAAAGAATTATCTTACTCATGCAAAAATTACCATGACTACCATTCAGGACCTAGTTTTGGAGGATCTTCTGATCACAATTCCTAAATTTATGCAAGTAACCCAATATCATATGATTTACTTCAGCCCATTGAAAATCAGGTCTTGCAAATATACAGATATATACAATGTACTATTCATATAAAAAACAAGATTCTCTTCTTGATCTATGCATACTATCTGAAGAATTATTGAAAAGAGTTGTCAATCAATCACAACAATCCTATCTGAACAAATACCTGATTAAATATCATCTTATTAGATGCCATCACACTTATGGTCTCTTTAAAAGATCTGGGATTGAGTAAATTTGAAGAACAAGGTATATAACTTTGACTATGATTACCAAGTTAAAGTTTAGTGAATATCAACTCCTTGTAAATTCTTGATTTGTGAAACTCAATGCTTAAGTAGGGGGGAAATATTAGCCTTAATTATTAATTATATTTTCCTTTGATTATTATCTATAGTTCTTGTCTATAGTATTACTATAGTTCTATTTTTAGATTATGTGACATATGTGATGCAAGATATGTCTTATTGGTTCATATGGTAGATCCAATTATTAAGATAAAGTAGTAATTGATGTAACATGCATTATTTAATTTCATTATTTAATTTTTATATCTTATCTATATTTAGCTAACAAATTACTTAAGTAAGCAGATCTGGGATATTGATCTAATTTGACAAATCTAGTAGATTTGGTCACTTTTGTCACTTTGATTACCAAATAATTAATATTCAATTATATATATAAAGGTCAGCTGTTTAAAGCAGTTGACCCAAGGTTTTACTTACTGAATTCTCTTATTTTTGATATTATATATCTCTAATAAACCTTCTAATTAAATCAAATCACCCAAAGCCTCTTTCAACATGTTTGTGTAATCTCTACTATCCTTGAATTATCAACTTTAGTATACCACAACCAAAATATTTTCCCTCAACTTAAAGTGAATTACTGCTATAGTTGTCCTGTCTATTTATCTGATTTGGAGATTATTGGATAGGTTGACAACATATAGTATGTTCCACAAATACACTGCAATACATTAGCAAGTAGAATAGATATAATCTGGACAAGTTTCCATCTAATATAGTGCACAATAGATACCTTCATTTCTAACTAGTTAGATATATTAATAGCCCAGATTATACACATCAAGAATTGACAATAAAATCCAAAAATAAATGTCAACTTCAATTCTAGATTCCTATGGGAACAAACTACACAAGAGCAATAGAAATTCTTTACAAAGAAAATGTATACTAATATGATAAACACAGTAAACATCACTGAAAACAATCAAGGAAATATAGACAATCAATGAAATAGACTATAACAAACTATCCTTAACACATCTAAAAAACGTATAAAAAATATTATAAAAAATAGAGAAACAGATCCAAATATCAATATACTACAAGATCTATTCTTCTTATGCAACTGAATTAATATCACAAATAAATTCTCTTACAATACAAAACTCAAAAAAAGAGAAACACGGTTAAAATAAACATACTATACAATGCCATTAAAGACAAAGTTTCTATATAAATATGGTTATTAGACAGTACAAAAGAAGAAGCCATTGAAGAAATAGACATTTTAATTAAGGCACAAAAGACTGTAAGGAAGAAAAAAATCAGAGAAAAAAATAGGACAACATTATTACTACTTGCAAAAAAAGAAACCAATAGTATAATACAGACAAAAAATGGATAATCAAATCAGTACTAGACAACTTCAAAAGAAGTATTATTACAACTAAGTTAATTAACGAAATAGAATCTGAAAGAATACTCATGCACAATCCAATAGAGATAAAGAAACAAGTCAGAAAACATTTCCAAACATGGATACAATGCAAATACATGTATAGGTATAAAAGTACTTTATGATAACAAGTATACCAACCCATCAGCGAAATCAAGCCTGAGTGGTATACATTTATAGTAGCACCTATTATTATGGTAAAAGTCAAAGAGATCATTACTAGCACTAGCAATAACTTAGCTCCTAAACTATCAAGTATTTCATACATAGCATTCAAATACATCAACATATTAACTAACAACCATGTTTAACAATATCCTAACTAATGAGAAGCTATCAAAAGAATGAAAACAAGGTACCATCTAACCCATCCCAAAACCAAAAGAATAGTACATAATATTAATATTATAAAGCTAATTATACTTCTCGAATTCATAAAAAAATATTTACAAAAATCATTAACAATAAACTAACTAAGGTTTTCAGCTTTAACCCAATCTTTTCAGAAAATAATTGGGCTACTCTCTTTGGAAATATACATACGAACCAATAACAATTATAAATCAGGTGCTGAAAGATACAAGAGAGAGAAACAAATAATGTCACATGCTCTTTCAGGACATGAGCAAAGCCTATGACTCTATCAATATACAAAGACTAATAACTTCACTATAGCATATCAAGATTTCTAACAAATTCATTAATATCATCACAAATTGCTTCGCAAATAAATCAAACAAAGTTATAATCTATTTTATACTCACTGAACTATAAGAAGTAGAAAAAGGTATTGATTAAGGTAATAGAATATCTCCTTTACTATGGAATATATACTACAACCCCCTAATCACCACAATTAGTAATATAAAAGGGTATCAAATAGAAAGCCAAAGACCCAACCTTAACAATAGAAGCCTAACAAAAATAAATATCACAATCTCTATCTACATTAATTATACAATGATAATTATCCAAATTAGAAAACAACTCAAAGAAATCACAAGGGTTTGCTCATTATTCTATCATCTCAATGAAATTATAATCAGTCAAATTTGAACTATTGATACTAAATGTATTACAAGAAAATCTTGTCTTCTAAAACTAAACCATTATATTGGTATCAAAAACACAAGCTATTAGAGTACTTAGAGTCTGGTATAAATGAAACAAGTGAAAGAAATTTCTGCATAGGCTTATTAAGAAAAAAGCATGCATAATTAGCAAAGCCATCACTTGGAAAAGTATTACAATAAGATGTATGTATACATTATTAACTACATTCTCTTCTTATCTATCGAATATCTGCTATCAAATCTCATATTATCAGTACATTAAACAAACTGGATCGGCAGGAAAATCAGAACCAGCTTCACAAAAAGAGTCCTGTTGGCATCCTCTGTCTCCAAGACAATACTTTACCTCAGTACCTTATACAACATCATAAAAACACATATCTATCAGATGTAGAAAAACTGTAGTAATATACAAAAGCTATATAATAATATAAATATAGTTAAACAAATAATATGACTATGTGTACAACAACTTCAATAGATCATATGACAAAAACTGGATATCTTCAAACAATGTTCTAGAGTTTACTCCACATGGTCAAACTTTTAGCAGGACCTCCTTAGAGAAATACAATAACAAAACATAACAATACATTAACATATTGAAATAAATTTATACATATACTGTATGACCTAATATACATTAAAGACATCACTGATTTCTTAACATATAATAGAATAAAAAAAGGTCTGAGAACACAAAACATAATCTGGGTAAAACAACTACTCAACACTTATCACATCAAAGTCCTCGAATGGTACCAGGTAGAAGCCCTATACAATAAAACCAACAAATGGAAAAAACCATCATAGTTTCAAGAGCTCAAAACAGCTATTCAATATTTCATTAACAACCACATCAATTTCAATACTATTAATCCAGAGATATAAATAAAATCTACTACACAAGAACCTAATAACAACCTAGATCCAGAATTATCTTGTACATCACAAAGATCAAAAATACTATCACCTTGGATAAAAAAATAAGTTCCATGACAATACCATCAAATTCTGATGCTACATAATAACCAATAGATTCCTAGTAAATAAATGTCCTGGCTGTGATCTTAATGAGAACATTGACATCAAATTAGGCATATACTGCTTCAAAGTTCTGCAAGAAAAGACTATAAGTGTTCTTGTTTTATTAACATCAAAGTTAATATACAAAAATAGTAACAAAAGGAAAAGATAGATAGCTGAATCCAATAATAGGTTGAAATCAATACAAATCAATACCATACCTGTTACTATTTATCAAATATAGAAAATAATCAAATTCATGAAGGTTACCAAACAAAGAATAAAAGACATATGCAACAAATTTGAGGGAAAGAGAAACTTCTACTTAACAACAGATAGTACCTTCAACCCCTTTCAACCCACATCCATGTGAATCGGGTTCTTTATAAAAGATTATCTCAGAATCATGCACAAAATAGCAGATATAAGACTTAAAGACAAGTATTCATCTTTTGAGCAGAGAAATTGGCAACTTGATTATAATCAGTTGTATCACACATGGCAGCACAGTAGCAGCCCACACAGACTCAGAAAAGCTAATAAACAATATATCAGATGTGATAGCAGGAAAAAACAAAAATATTACAGAATAGAACCTTATACAAAACTTACACTATATTATTTAGATAGCATAGCTCACAGTTTATTGGAAAAAAATAAACAAGGAAGAGAACAACAACACGATTCTTAGCATAGTAGATAAAGTAGCAAAATTAGCCCTCAAAAGCAATACAGAAGATGGTTTCCTCACTACCTTTATACTCAAGTACACAACTATATCCTTCTTCTACAACAAGACAACAGAGATGCCCAACAATATTTGAAAAGCATTAAAACAAATGTGACAAGCTGAACTAATATACAAATGATATAATCTCCTGTAAAACAATACTATTCAGCCCTCACAAAAGAAAAACATTGATTGAAACACTCTATAGAACTTTTCCATCTCTTAAAATTCTTCAGGGCACATACCAATGGTCTCAACCATATATAAAGATAATTCATAATTCAACTATAGAACCTGAAACTTCCCATAATACATATATTATACAAAAGAAAACCAGAAATATATACATCAACTCAGTGCTTTGCATATATCATAACAGAAGATAATATTTATACTTTCTGATACCCATATCATGGAATTAAATTAATGATATAATTATATTAACAATACACTGCAAAATAGTAGCAAGAATAGAAAAAGGAAGCCCATATATAGCTATAGTAGAGGTTACCAAACACACCTAGGAAGCAAATCTATGGGATCTACTTTTAAGAAGAGCCATTAGCAAAAAAGTCATAGAAGTCTCCAGCAGGTTTTTAGGTCCAGGAAAAATAACCAAGGCCATAAAAAGTTATATTAACAATATTCAATTTATCACCTATAATATATAGGTCAATAAATGCAACTACCTACAACTTTGAGAAAAAGTATAGGATATTACAAGAAAAGATAAAAAGAAGAGAAAGAAAAATCAGAAAAAAAGACCTATATCAGAACTACCACTTACACTCCACTCTGAGATCACTATGGAAACAATGGCAGCTATTATCCAAGGCCTGACAACAATCTACAATATCTTTAACCATATACATAAACAGTATCTAGACATATTTGTACTTCATCCAGAGGACAACAAACCACAATGAATATAGTATTACTCAGTAAAACTGTATTAATTGGTTTTTTGTTTTGCTATATATAGAAACAGTCTATAAAATTGCTTTGTAAACAAGAGTATATGTAATGTGTATAATCAATAAAATGGGCAAAGTTGTGTATGTCCAAAAAAAAAATTATATTATTCTTATATTATATTATAATTTAAGGTTATATATTATACTGTATATTATACATTATATATCAAAAACTATCAAATCTCTTTCTATTAATCTTCTAACCACACACAAAAATGATGTTTGTAAGAAGTTTTTATACTTTTATGCTAATAATGTCTTATCAATCTCTTTAAACCAACTTGAAGAAACTTTAAGAGTCACCAACTACTACCTCTTCTCTTGTTTACTATTCTCTTCAAACAAAAACTTGATTTCTAGTAACCTTAAAAATCAAGAAAAAACCTTTTCTACCTATGACAAAAAAGTTTTAAAAGGAAGAAGAACTAATATATCATTATCTCATACTGTAGATTAATACTATAGAAGTCTATAAATGATAAGAGACAACTTCATCACTCTCTTGTTATTATTTCTACTTCTCATAGTGCTTGTTCTTGTATTTTTTTTTGAAGGGTTTTGCCTAACTCAGTTTGATCCTGAATTTTGAGTAGTATAAAGTTTCTCATATCATGATTGGACAGTTAGAGCTCATATTAGTAAAAGAATATAAACAAGCTTTCATTGATTACCTCACATGTCTGAATGCATTTCTTCAGCTTCATAAAAATCTAGGGTCCATTGTAAGACACTAGTGATGTGATGCAGGTAAATATAGAATACTGTCTCTTTTGTATTAATGTATCAATCAAGAAAGAAACTCAATTTTTTTTTTTTTTTTAAATGGACTCATGCCTAATCTTTATTAAGTTCCAAATTTCATTTATACAATTGTGCAATGTGCATGTACAGGGGTGTATATTCGGGGATAAATAAAGAATTCGATAAGCTAAAGCTACTTCAAGACTGATTGCCCTCTTTTTTCAAAGAAGCCCACATCTTATTGAGCATGCAGTTATTATTAAAATTAAAAAGAAAATGAAAAGAAGGAACCAGTCATGTGCTGTTATAACAAGGTAGCTGTGATGTTTCTCAGCATATGTCAGTCCTGTTTTGAATTCCCCTTTTTATGAAGGACTGGTAAGCTTCTCCTGAGTCTTTATGAAAATAAGGTAGAGATTATGAGGAAGACTTTACAGTTTTAAGGCTTGTGAGGAGTGAGTAACCAAGAAGGCCTAGGTGGTATATCGGTGTCGCATGAACGACTTGAAAGTTTTCCAATATATCTTCAATTAAACCCATTCCTATCTGAATATGAGTATACTTACCCATCTGTGCAATGTATTTCAGATTTAATTTCTTCTATAAGAACTGCAGCTAGCCTCACAGTTGGCATACTCTGCTGATGGCCATTGGTATTAGCGATTATCAAGGATCTCCCAGATTATCCGGCCGGCTCGCATGTCACTGCTGACGTTTTTGACCTTGAGTTTCGATTGGTGTGGCGATGTTAACCTTCCAGTCTTCCAGCTTGAGATTTTTTGGAGATAAGATGAAAACTTCTTGGTATACTATGTGCACTAGCTTTACCACTGAATGTTTCTGAACCTCTTCTTCACTTTTCCCAGTTGGACTTTTCCAAGCAGTAGAAGCAGGAACCTACCTGATATGCAATCAGGAGTAGGTGGCTTTGATTTTTAAAAGGAAACAACCAAGCATCTTGTAATCTTTGCTGTGGTCAGACAGTCTCTTTCTTGTATCCAATGATGTAACAGAAGCTTGTCCTGTATCTACCCGCGTAGGCAGTATGACTTATGGTGGTCCCCAGGTTCTTATAGAACTGAGGAAATGTATTCAGACACGTAAGGTGGCCAATAGGAGCTTGTTTATCAATTTTGTCCAACGTGTTTCGCGTCAACCAATAAGAGTCATTGAGATCTGTGCTACCCAAAATTTCATGATCAAGCTAGGGTAGGCAAAATCCTCCAGAAAGCAATGAAAAAGATAGCTCTAAGAGGTCACAATACCAGGCAAAAGGTAGAAAAAGTCCTTTGACTAGTTTTTAACCTCTGTTATCACCACTGTAACTTAAGAGGTGGAAGGTACTTCACTGTTGGTTCTTTTTCCTTTAGGAACTTTCTTGCCATAGGTAGTAAAGGTGGAAGTTGAACTTTGCAAGTCACGAGAGTTCAGTTTGTTTAAAGGAGATTGTAAACAAGAGGGGAGGAAAGTGAGAGAGTTATGAAAGAACTCTTTGGGTTGGTTTAAAGAAAGTAGTAAGACTTTATTAGCATAGAAGTATTAAAACTTCTTGTGAACATCTTTTTTGTTTGTGATCAGAGGATCAGCGAAAAGAGTGTTATGACAAATTATTTTCAAAGAAATCCAATAACATACTTTATAAATCTATTAAGTAAAACTATATCTATAACAAAACTCAAGGGTACATAGAAAAGGATAATACCTAAGAAGTGTTACACCTATCTTTTAAAAGCATTAGATTGGTAGACTGGGAGATTTATCATTTATTAACCAAAAGGCAGTATCAATGTACAATCTGAAGAAAAAAAGACTATTGTTCAATCTTTCAAGATAGTAGTACATTGGGAAAAATATCATAATATTTATCAACTCCAATAAAACACAAGTTGAACGTGTCAACACTTCCTTTTTTAGAATAAAACTGTTGCAATGACAAATAAGGATAAGTTATTGGATGATGGGCCCCTCCCCCTAGCACTCATATAGCTCAAGGGAAAAAACCCTGACAGCATTATCGAGCTACTTCTCTTCTATATCCTAGAACCTTCCTCACAACTCCCGACTTATTATTACCTGGAAGAACATTGACAAAGGTCCCATACTAGATAGAATAAGGTGGAAATAAAAAAAAAAGGACTGGAGCTAGGAGACAAGAAACTACAATATAGTTATATTTAAAGCAATTGAAGAAGAGACATTGCGACCTAAACTAATGAAACCCTGGAAGAGTAATTAGTTAATAATACAAAAATAGTAGTAATAGCGTGGTTTTCAAATTACTCCATACCAAGATCAACTCTTTTTTCTGCCAGTGCTCTCTTAGTTGTATACAGAGTTTTCTTCCCTATTTAATCTTGTATAGTTTTTGTTTATAGTTATAATATAGCCTGAAAGATAGAATTATAATAGTTGAAACAATACTACCATTATTAGATTTAAATCTAAGAAATACATACAAACAATATGAATTCTTTCTTAATTTTTTTACACTAGTAAACCCCTTTACTAGCCCCTTTGTTCCAAAAAAGATGGAACTGCCACAAAATAGATTTTTTCTTATTATCATTTTACTTGGAAAATAGTAGTAGCTTATCTATATCATATATGTAATATCTACTATATTCAAACATGGTTGTACTAGCATTTAAAAAAAAATTATACATTTTTTTTTTAAACGCTGGCTCAGCCTTATTTTATTTGAATTAAGTAGATGTACATATTATTTATGCTAAAACTACCTATGTTAATCAAACTAGTTCAATAGAGAAAGACTCATCTCACAACCTGTTTTCACCCTAGTGGAAACTAACTAGCTGAGGCTGGGCTAGTGCTATATAAAATTGTAAATATGTGGGAGGAGTGTATGATATTCTTTATGTATTGTTCTATATACTTATTTACCAGGTCTATATATTGATTTTTTATGTGTTTTTCCATTGTACTAAGCTGTATACTTTTCTATGGGATACTATATCTAGCTGTTCTTTCAATTTTTCATGTAATGCTTGTAGTTTTTTCAATTCTTGGAATTCTTTACATCTTTAAGTCCAGATGCTATAGAGGTATTCCTAATTTCTTGTCTAATTTCTTTTATGCATTTTTTCTTTTGTTGTTTATTTGGTATACATCTGATTATTAGGTTGTATGTTTCTTTAAGTATGGCTCTTTTGATGATACATTTGAGATATTCAGTGTACTTCAGGATGTTGTTTCTTTGATAATTGTTGATCTGTATTTCTATATCCTTTATCTCACTGTATTGTTTGACTTTGTTGATAATTGTGTTCCTTATATATTCTTCTATTTTTTTGTCATTGATCTTGATACATGAATGGATATGTGTTTGTTTCTTTAGATCTGTAGGTTATGCATTTGTCATCTCTATACAAGCTTGGAAATCTTTGGTAGAGTTTGGCTTTTGTTGGAAGTTCTTCATTTCAGAGACATTAATTGAATTTCCTTTGTTGTTGATCTTTTCTATTGGTTTGTTGTTTCACTTATTCTGATTGGTTGCAGATTGAACATTGTTGTAGGTCAATATATGTGTTTGATGATTCGGTCACTGAACTTGATTCTTGTTCTGTTCAATAGTCTTCATCTGGCTAAGTGTATTGCCTTTGTCAGTTCTTTGACCATAGTTTTGATAGGGACTTCAAGTGTGTTGTTATCCCATTGGGGAAGTAATGTGAATTGTAGATTTTTTGTGGGATGAGTACTGATTGTTCTATGCCCTGGTACCATATTGTGATATGGGTCTATTGCTGCTAATTTGCCTGCTTGTTCATTGTATTTGTTGCCTGTATGGGTCTTGACTTTGATGAGGTTAATTTTCAGGTAGTTGCCTAGAATTATATCCTTGAGTGGTTGGAGAATCCCCAGGTTTTTCTGCTTTTTCAAATTATGTATACGATTTGTTTCCATCACTTTTTGTATACTGTTTATTGCTGCCTGGCTGTCTGTCTGTATGGATATTGACTCTGCTATATACAGGTAGTGTACTAATTGCTATCAAGATAGTCATCAATTCTGCTCTTGTTGATAAGGAGAAGTTTTCTATTTGTCCTTGGAATTTGAGTTCTTGATTATTCCTAGTTATTATTATCCATTCAAAGCCCATGTAGAATTAGTTTAAATGGCATGTCATGGATCCATCTGTATATATCTCAAGGTTAATTTCATTTTG
>CAJVPT010004757.1:0-13011 GCA_910592055.1 Acaulospora colombiana | reverse complement strand
TAATATTATTAAATAAATATAAATTATTTTATAAAATTAAAATATTTATATTAATATTTTTTTATATTTTTTAAATAAATAAGTTTTAAATTATAATAAAAAATTTAAATAATTTTTTTGTTTCTTACTGTAATTATTAAAAGATAATATATTAAAACAATATGATATAGTTTTTATTAAGTTATATGAGAATTTGGAATTTATTATAAGTTATTTATTTATTATAAGTAAATATTAATTTATTATTTAAAGAAAGTTAAAACTAAGTTTATTACTGAAAATAAAGGTTTTTACTAGATAATAAATCTCTTTAAATAGTATACAAGAAGAAAATCAAGATCAAAAATAGATAAGTTTTTTAGATGATTAGAAAAAAAAAGAATAATCTAATTAACTATTTCTTATTGAAAAGAAGTTTTAAGAAATAGATCTTTGAAGAAAACTAAAGAATTTTATTTTATTTTTTTATTTTTATATAATATATTTATATATTTCTAAATATTACTCTTTTCTTTGTTTCAATTTATTCTTTTGTAGTTTTTTGCATTCTAATAGTTTAATAGGAAATATAATAATAACAAATCTACTAATAATAAGTGATAGATTATAAAAGTATTACTAAAGTCAATTATAGAGTAAAATATTGTTTTCAAAGTCAAACTTAAAAACTCTTATTGCTTATAATGAGTTGTTAAATTTGATAGAAATGTTTAATTATATTATATATTATATTACTTAAACAAAAATATACTTATATTTTCAATAATTAATAAACTATAATCTAGTCTAACTATAAGTACTTAAAAAAAATAAAATAAAATAAATATTATTCTTTCCATGAATCCTTTGACTACATATAAACAAGAAATTTATAAGAAGTTTTTATGTTCTTATGCTAATAAAGACTTAGTACTTCCTTTAAATAAACTTGAAAAAGTTATTTTTATTTCCTTTTCTCTTTTATTAATATTTTTTTTTCAAGTAAAAACTTAATCTTTAATTAAGTAAAGAATATAAATATTTAGCTATAGTGCATTTCATGCTCAAATGAATATGTACTTTTGATTATAGTAAGTTAAGAATAAAATTTAAATACTTGTAAAAAAAAAATACTTTTAAACAATATTTTAAATATAAATTCTATATTTATCATAGTTAGCAAATTAAATAGCATGATTATCTTCCTTAATCCAAGAAAAATTAGATCTTCAAAAATATATTACTTTTTTTTGTACCTTTAATTTTGCGCGATAATCAAAAATCGCGTCTTTTTGTTTATTTTGAATGCTCAAGAACTATTGGAAACGCCAAAGTGTTGAAAAAAAAGGTTCGGCGAAGTTTTTAATTTCGAATATTGCGTAACGTACAGTACACAATTTGGAGATCTTTGACGTAATATGCTTTTCCGGAGATTAGCATCCTGATCTTATAAATAAATATCCAGACGCATTACCAGTTTACTATTTTTTTTAATACCTAATTTGATTGCGATTTCATCGCCATAACCTCCGAGCTCCACATCAATTCATTTTCTCTCAATATTACCTTTCGCAATCATTTTTATTTTACAAACATCCACATGGATCTCGAGAGTGTGCAACAATTTGATGACGTCCTTACAGATCTGCTGCTGGACCAGCTTTTCCTTTGGTTCAGAACTTTTAAGCTAAATCCAAGCTACCGGGAGGCGAGTATCTCGCGCGAAAACATAACGAAGCTGTTCGCGAACTTTTAAGGTAGATTGTTTTTTCTTTTCTCTCATCGGTCAGAAGCTTGATATAAAATATTTATTTTTTTAAAATGTCCCTTTGTAACCCTAAGCGTGAAATTTCGCACCCAGAGGGTTTGAAACGAAAACAAGTTTAATAAAGTGCTTTTCTTTCCACACAGAATCCCAACGGTCCGTGAAACTGCCAGAATAACGGGAGAAACCGAGAAAGATTTCATAATGTATTGATTTTTAGTATTTACCCTAACCGAATCAAGATGACATTGTTAAGGTTATTGTTTTACCCATTAATAGGCATGCTAAACGTTATCTTATGATGTACCTACCAAATGCTGGGTACGAAGTCGCTGAGACCAGTCGATATTCAGGTTCCTCGAAACGAGAGGCCTGCATTATAGCTACCAAACCATGGCATATTGGTGATGAAATAAAATATTGCACCGGTACCCTCGTCAATCTAACTACCGAAGAAGAGAAAGCTTTGGAGGGAGGTCGCGACTTTTCGGTCATGTGGTCATCACGCAAGGATGCAATGTGTCTTCTTCTTGGTCCAGCTAGATTTGTAAACGTAGGTGATTGACTTGAAAGTTTAAACGATCTTACTTTAGAATGTTAATGAATTTTTATTATTGATAGCATGATTGCCGACCTAATACTGAGTTCATTTCTGCTGGTCAAAATGCAATATCGTTTAAATTTATCCGGGACGTGTCCGTCGGAGAAGAAATCACTGCATATTACGGTGATAATTATTTTGGCGCTGGTAATGCTGAATGTCTTTGTGCCACTTGTGAACGGTTCGTTTGAGTAAATTTTATTTTCAATTCAATTATTTCATGATGATAATATATACTCATTTGTTACCCATTTATTTTTTAAGTAATCAGACGGGATCATTTCGAACTGCGGGAACTGCCGAAGATCCCGTGATAGAAGGATTACGGCCTTTTGTCTATGACGACACGGGCAAGTTAGTTCGACGAAGTTTGCGCAGAAATAGTATGTTAGCCATGCTTTTCATAGTACTATAATATTTCGAGATTAATGACGTCGTATTATCATCGCCTTCAATCAGTTGCTACGAATAACTTCAGATCTAAGCCTTCGAAGAAATCTGGAAATTCTAAGAAGCAGTGTATGGTTGGGACTTCAAACGCCATTAATGGAGGCGAGTGCAGTACGACTACCACCACACCACATGCTTCTAGCGACGATCCGATAATAATTGACGAACAAGAAGATAATGTTGATGAACAAGATAATATCGACGAGCATGAAGACAATATTGACGATCAAGACACTTCCATGCTGTCTTTTTCCGGTGACTATGCTGATGATTGCGCCGCCTCAGTAAATCTCTCGATACCTGACGAAACTGCTTTCACAATTGATTCTAATGCGGTCGATCACGTTGATTCACTGTCAGAAGACTTTGTTGACCCTGATGAATCAGCGAACATTGCTAACAATGATCGCCCTACCGTTCAGATAAATTTACCTTATATTGGTGGTACTTCCTCTTCGACGAATCTTGTCGCAGATGACCCAATAAACATTGTTAATTTTGAGAAACCTTCAAATTCGATGAATTTATCATATAATGGTGGATCTGTCGATACAACGAACATGTACAATCTCGGCAATTCATCCAGCTCAAACGTCCCCGGCGTCAATAACTGTATCAATTCTCTGAACGCGATAGCTGCCAACGACGCCGTTTTAACTGGCGTTCAATCTGACGATTCGGCCTCGAGTGATGAGCTCATGCTGTTCAATCGAATCAATGAACACTGTGCTAAAGATTGTCGCGTAGTCATTGAACCGAATTCTCTCATATCATCGAATGGAATTGCAGTTAGCTCATCGTCCAATAGTTGTAGTTACAACAATAATAACAGATCTACAAACTTCGCCCCTATACAGCAGTTTGCTTTACCTGCCTCGAACTTATCATTACGTGAGAATCAAAGTTCAGCGGTTCCTAGACCTTATAACAGTGTTCTACCCCAAGGAGGTAATTCCATTAAAAGCTCGGTAAACCGAGGGATCCAAACTGTGTGGTCGTCAACCGTTAATCCAAGGGATGATACAACCAGGTCATCTGTTACAAGATTAGTTTCTCAAAGAGGAGAACCAGTTAGCTTTCGCACCATGATTTCTACAACTACACAACGCCGCAATGAAAATCGTTCGTCAGCACAACAAATTTACAAGACGGCTACTAACTTGTCGGCGGCGAGTGCAAATCCCACATCAACTTCTATGAAATCGTCGGTTAACCCTTCGTCCAACTTTTCGAATGGTAATTTTTCATCGAATGACTTTCAATCTGGAGATGAGGAACGGATTGCAACAGGTTACGTTAATGATTCTACATCCTTTCGCGGCCCCACGAACATTGACACACATCAGTTTTCATCGAATCAAGATAACCCCTGGGGAGGGGTTGATGTATCTGCGACTCCGGAAGTTAGAGTTGTTTCGTGGATTAGAACTATTCGTAAAAATAATGTTCCAGTCAACGCTACATATTATCATCAAACTCACCCGCAATTGTCGAGTTATTGTGGAACTTCTAATTCACAACATAAGAGAATGTCGATTGCTTACCTTTGTAGCAATGAAGTTCTAGAATATACCGGTTCCCCTAACGCACCTTCATCTCAGGAAGTAGTACGGCGTTGCCGAATTTGTTGTGAAAAAAGCAAAATCAAGGCCCCCGATATTAACAAAAGATGCGCAAGGTGTACTCGTCACTACAATTTATTTAAAATTGAATGGCCCCTGCGAAAGCTCCCAATTCAGAAGGGGAAGGCTAAAGATAACAAGGTAGATGGAATAAAAATTGGATCATAAGTTTATTGTGATGCATAACATGGAGATAATTTGTCTTTACCTGTTTCAGAGTGGAAAAAATCGTGCCGAATCGGTAAGTTTGAGTCGGGCAGGGACTTTAAGTAATAATAAATCAAAAGGAAAACATCCATTAAAAGTGAGAACACGCAGCCGGTCTACCGCCGAAATTTCCGTCCCGGAACCGTCTGGCGAGTGGGCACCACATCCCCACCAGGATTACACAGTGATAACAAAACGGTATAATAAATATATCGATAACGTTTGCGTCCCCAGCGCCGGTAAATGAATTTGTTTGTAATTAGTTTGTGCGACTACGATGTGAAATTAAATAATAAAGATCTATGATTATCAATTGTCATTTTTTTGATTGTTTTGAAACTTTGGTTCGTTTTTTTTTATTTTTTTATTTTATTTTTATTTTCTCTTTTTAATAGCCTATGAATATGAATGGCGAGGCGAGACCATTCGGTGGGATGCCAATACAGGATACGTTCACATGAATCCTCTGAAACGTCTCTTCGATAATCCAAACCTACGCTTGGAGAAACTCCGTTGCTTTAAGCCCGGCTGGAACAGCGAGAAACTCGTGATAGTCGGAGGAAATATCAAGTACCAAGGTACATGGTAAGCAAATTTCTTTACACGCAACCGTAATTTAATTTAGAGCAAATCATGAATTCTATTCGATTTCCCCAGGTATCCTTTCGATCACGCTAAGCGAGTTGTCGAAGAGGTTGTTGGGACAAGCACGGCGGGGTTTCATCCCGTATTTGGTTTTTCAGATCGAGGCACTCCTGTGGCCTCCTCAAGTAAAAGACGGCATGATATCGAAGATTTTGAAGATGGCGTGGCAGAGATTAACAAGAGGCTTCGTATTTGAAGAATAAACGGTTGAGGCGTCCATAATCAAGCCTTCGTTCAACGATAAAGGAACGCACAAGAACCGTTGATGCTTATCAGATAAGGTATGCCGATCGCATCCTTTATAAATGCCAATGATAGGGAGTGCTTAGCAGGGCATCCTTACTTTTCTCCTAGATGGAAAAATAGGAGGAGATAACACAATCGGAAGCCAATCGGTTTGATCAAGGTTTCTTGGACGGAAACTAAGGTAGTTTTTCGAATTATAATAAAACTTTAATCATATAATATATATTGTAAATAATAATTTTGTACATAGTTGCAATTGTAAATATTCATAAACTTACATAAAAATAGTATCAAGCCTTCTAGTATATGACGAATTAGATTTTAAGCCATCACTAGATAATTTATTTATTTATTATTATTATACAGTATATATATATACTGTATATATATATATATATATATATATATATTTTTTGCAAGAGTTAGAAAAGGTTAATTGGAAGGAAAAGTACTTAGATTAATCAATAATAATAAATTTCCTAGGATTAATAACATAAGAACTGTCTAACAGCGTTCAAATATGCGATACAAGTCGGGCAAATTAGCTATTTGGATGACATGACCCTCTTCGGCAATATAACCTGGAGCCATAAATTGATTTCCTTTTAATGTCGGGAAAATGATGTGTTCGATTTGCCAACGATACTTGGAGACCTCGGTAATCTGCCTTTGTTCAGTAGTTTGACCAATATTTTTATCATCTGGGCTTTCCATTTGATCCTCTAAAGGATCAACATCCATCGAATTGACACCGCCAAGTTCGGCAATTTCTTGAGGATCACTTGGTAGCGGTGGTTCGGGTGCATAGAACAAGCCAAATTCACGAGAAAGCGTCTCAAAACACCCCAATTCTGTTTCCCAATCAACCTTTTGCAAAATAAGCATTAGATAAATCTATTTACGATGATTTTCTATCAAAACATCCGATTATTAATTACCTCAGAACCTAAACGTAATAAAAATGTTGGAAGCTTGTCCAGATTTGGTGCATAACCTTTTAATATCAATGGTAAGGTAACCAATTCACCCCGTTCACTAATGGTTAGCGAAAAATATTCCAGCAGCATCTGCCTTCGTGAGATTAACGTATCCACAATGATCTAAAGAAAGAATTGTGTAAGGTCAATTAAGAAGATATCCTGATCGCCCAAAATGTGTAAATGTCAACCTGAGCAATTTCTTGATTGGATTTTAAATTCTCGGATGGTTGAACGCTTGACTCCAAGGCAAATATTACAAGCTCCTTGATTGGTGCGGGTGTAGATAAGTGAATGAACGCAAAGTTACTGAATTCCTGGAGAGTCAATTGATAGAATAATTCTTCGCTAAAAGATATTTCGAATCTTTTGTCAATTTCGGAACAGATTTGTGACATTCATCACGATGATTAGTCGTGCGAATAAACATGCCTGATGATATTATAGTTAACCATGTAAAGTTTCGTTTGATGCTGTATCAAGGCTAAGGCTAAAGAATCATCGACACACCCGACCCATGCATGATTGGCAAGTAATTCGGTAAGTCCTATCGAGAAAATTTTTAGCTAGCCGCATGAGTGTTGAACGAATTATCTTCGGTCTATTTACCTTTATGTTCAACCTCTCTGCAACGATTGCGCAATGACAATATGCTGGTCAATTTTATTTCAATTCTCTCGCGTTTGCGTTTCAAGCTTATAGGTTCCGCGCTTTTATTGACAAGATTACTATTGCTGCTATTATTTCGAAAAGATTCTTATTTTAGCTAGATATCCATTTTTAGGTCGAATTGATATTCCGTGGTTGTTAATTACACAAACCTGCCGGGAGACGCTGCCACGTCGGAACCTTTATTCTTTTTAGGTATGCAAAGCATATTGTTATCAGGTGTACAAAATTGATCCAATGTCTGTGCGCGACTATCAGTCCTAACATATTTATAGGTCAACACCTTTGAGCCTAACGATTGACACAATATGATGTGAACTTGTTGATGTGGATTTCGTTCTGAACCGATAACTTCAGTTTTAATTATACCTGATTTCTTAATCGAGTTCTCTGCCTCGTTTGCACTCACATCCAATTGTTTTGAACAAGGTAATAAAGTCTGGATGAAATGAAATGGATCTTAATTATCTCCGAGGAATACGGCTTTTATCTCAGTAAAGTTAGTCAGGATCATGAATTAATTACCTGAGTCAAAAAGATTCGAGAACAATTAGCACCCACAAGACGTTCCTGTATCGCATCCCCAACGGCCGCAACGATTTCCTCTTCATTTAAGAAACGGACCTAATAAAGGTATAAATATTTACAGATCTCCTTGTGCGTACAATTCGTTTGCCAAAGAATTTATCCGTTAAACCAACCTCTCGTTTTGTAGGATGTACATTCACGTCAACACATTGTGGATTTATATCCAAACTTAAATATACAAATGGATAAGAATTTTTCGGTAAATAGGTTTCATATACACCTTCGATATTCCTTTTCAATGCTACACTTTCCACAGCTCTATCTGTAGAAATTGAAATTCTCTAAGCGGCGATTTTTGAAATGGTTAACCTAATTTGACTAACATGTTGAATACGTAATTTGTAAACTTACTATTGATGAATAATAAAATCACCATTTTCTTCAGGTTATAATTCGCATTGGAAATAAACCCGTTAACTTTAAGGTCCAGTTTGCGAAAATGTTTTTCCAAGTCTAATAATTCTGAAGCCGTGCTCCCATATATTTGTCGAATGTTTTCTAATTTGGATGCCGTTGACAGCGTATTCACGTCAACTTGATTTGAACTTTGCTGAAATAAAAAATTACAAATAATCAACATGTGACTAGTTCATATAATCAAAAAGCTATCCCAACACGTTTACCTTTTTGCATGAAAAGCTAACGCCTGAATTATGAATAGCATAACGATTGACGACATCCAAAATTCTATTGTATTCATCGTTCGGATTTTTTAAGGCCTTTCTACGCGCTGGTACATTATAAAAGAGATCTTCCGCCTGGTTGGACGCGTGTTTTTCAACGCGAAATCTCAATTAATAACGAACATGCATGCTTATATAATTTTTACAGTAGACTCGATCATCTTAAAATCGCGAAGTCGGAAAACTACTTACCGTAATTTGCGTTCCAGTATTACCAGCACACGCTTTCGGTTCGGCACTAGCTCCGGGTTTTGATGGAATCAGTTTACCATCAGAATAACAAGCTCTAAAAATTATATCAATGCACCAGTTCAAAATACAAAGAATTGATTATGAATTTCGTAAGCATTTGCGAAAAGGGCTATCAACCTATATGCACAATTAGAATCGGCTGTTTTTGTGGTAATGGTGACGTGCGCCACATGACTTATACTAGCCAAGGCCTCTCCTCGAAAGCCAAAAGTGCTAATGCGCGACAGATCTTCAAAGCTCTTAAGTTTACTCGTAGTAAATCGCTCGCATACAATGGCCATATCTTCCCTCTAAAAATGGACAAGAACAATAAACCTTAAAGTTCTGCAATAATTTTCACTATACTGCTGCTAACCCTGATTCCGTGTCCATTATCTTGAATCTGAAGAAGCTTTAAACCCCCGTCTTTAATCAAAATCTGAATATTAGTTGCTCCAGCATCCAAAGAATTCTCTATTAATTCTTTTAACGCGTTGGCAGGTCTGTGAATAATCTGAATTAAAGCCGAATTAAGTACGAGAATTTAAACGAGCTTGTTTTCCAAAGGTACTACCTCGCCAGCCGCAATTCTGTTCACAACAGTGTCCTCAAGTCTCCTAATGGGTCTAGGACCTTTGCCACTCTCAGAGGTGCTCATTTGAAACGTAGTCTCGCGTCAGTTTCGTGTATTACCTAGACGGTTTTTGATTGTATTTATAATAGTCACTAATTTTCAAATCAACAAGTAATAGTCAAAATCTATTATTAGAAGGCTTTCATTAACTTTGAATATATGAATTCGGAATAGAAAAAGAATATCAATCTAAAGTATAAATAAGAAAAGATTGGTGGCTTCTATTAATCAAAAAGATTTCAAAGAAAAATTAGAATAGACTTTAAAAGATCTTTCAAATAAGATATTTAAAAACCTAGAACTAAAAAAAAAAAACCCAGAACTAAAAGAAAAAAACCCTTTTATTCGGTTTTTTAATATAATTATAGAAAAGAAATAGATTCCTCAAAAATAAAAGAATAGTAATATCTATCTCATACCAAAATCAAAATCCTGAAATTGTAAATTAGACAATACTAGATTTATTATTTTATTAAAAATGGCAAGAAAATATTTTAAAATAATAATTAAGAAATATGCATAAAATTTCATATAGTATATAAACTCTTTCTAACCATACACAAAAAAAAACATTCATAAAAAAGCTCTTTATGCTTTCTTGTTAACAAAGTCTTATCACTTTCCTTAAACCATTCTGAAAAGCTTCTTAAGAGCCACTCTTATTTCCTTCCTTCTTGTTTACATTCCCTTCAAACAAAAACTTAACTACTATTGACCTGAATAGTTATAAAAATATCTTTCCTATCTATGACAAGAAAGTTTTGAAAAGAAGAAAAGCTGATACTCTACTATCTATCTATCTCATAAAAAAACATCACAGAGTTTTGTTTGTGATGAAAGAACTATTATCCACTTTCTTCATTAATTTGCTAATTCTAATAATATTCTTTTTTAATTTTTCTGAAAAATTTTGTCTATTTCAATTTGATCCTGAATTTTAAGTAGCACAGAGTTTTTTATGGGTTGATTGGTTCAATAAAATCACATTAGTAAAAAAATATAAACAAGCTTTTATTGGTCATATTACATATCTAAATGTATTTCCTTAGTTCCATAAAAACCTGAGGTTCATCGTAAGTCACATACTAGTCATGTAAGGGATATAGGACACAATTATCTTCTGTACCATGAATGAAATAAAAGAAATAAAGAACTAGCTCATATATAAAAGAATCTATGCATCGATAGAAATAACTAGACATGCTTACAATAAGACAAATTCAGCATAATGCAATGCTAAAAAAAACAAAACAAGCTTTCAATAAGTTTGAAATCTAGAAAGTATAACTTTTTTGATATAGAATTAAGTTTCAAATAAATAACAAGATAGAATCAAAAGACAAGATAGGTTTCATAAACAAGAAAAATCATAAATATCAAGACTTTTAATATAACTTCTCCTCAAGTATAGCTACTTAGACTACTAGTAGTATCTACCAATTTTATTTTTGATAAAAGTACTCATTGAAAACAACTGTTAGATTGGAAGATCCCTTAAAGACTTAACCGGATTTTGAAAGAATTGTGCCTTCTTAAATAAGTAGCTTATGATTAAAGCTAATATTATCTTTAGAATTGAATGTTCGGTTTATTATAGTTTTAAGATATCTCTTTAATTGCAGGTTCCATCCAATCTTTGGATAAGTAGTTCCTTAAACAAAGTATCAAATAAGATAATATCAATAAAGCTGACATCCGAAACCACATCCCTCCCATTTGAAAAAAGAAACCCCTTCTCTCCCTTTCAAATATAAAAAGATATAGTTCTTTAGTAAATAATCAGTAGGTTTTGACTGCTCCTTGATATTAGTCTCAATGAATAGTTAGTAGAAGAAAACTTAAGTTTTTGCTCAATAGCACTCTAATGTTTTCTTTTATAATTCTAATACTAGTTTAAAAGTAATTTTAGATTAGTCTTTTCTAGTGTGAAGTAACAAAAAACAATCCAATAAACTGTTCAGTTTTAGGTAATTTAATAATACCTATAATAATTATGATATTTTTAATATAATTTGAATTCTATCTTATTATTACTAATAAATATACTAAGTTGACTTTAAAAAAAAAAGAAATATGCAAGAAACTTAATATCTTACAAAAATTTAACTTTGCTAATCTATAAAATAAAAATATAACCAAATCTATGTATTTATTAAATAATATTTATGAAAAAGCTAAAAAAAGAAAAAGAAGTTATAAAAAAAAATTTTTTTTTAAGCTTTTTGTCAAGCTAGATATATGTGTTTTATTAAATATTTTGTATACTTTACATTAAAATTGTATCACTAAAATTAAATCTCTACCTAACTCACTTGTTATTATTTTGAAATTTATTAAAACTTTAAGTACAACTTTGAAAGTAATTTATTGCTCCATTAGTAGTTTAGGTAAAAACCCTTCCAACTGCTAGCTTTATTATCTACAAATTACTACTGCAAAGTTATGAATTTTCTTTTAAAATATAATTAAGGCTTATAATATAATTAATCTTAATATATTAAAGAAAACAATAAAATAAATTCAAATTTTACTTATAATGAGATAGCTTTTAATTATTCTATTTATAAATAAAAAATGCTATACAATTCTTTTTAATAAGTTATCTGATTCTATTATAGCAAAGAAAATATAGATTAAGAAAAAACAATATTTTTTCTTCTTTAATAAATTTTCTATAATTTACTAAATTCAAAATAATGCAAACTATAAATATATTATAGAAAAAGAATAAATATTTAATTTTTAGCAATTTAAGATTAAAAAAAAAACTTTTTTTAAACATATAATTATTGCTTATATAAATAATACCTTTTTTTTTTTTTTTAACCTGCAATCATGTCACTTTGATATATTTTTATTGAAATATTGAAAGATATCAAAATATTTTACAAACTTTTTATAAAACAATTAATTTATCATTAGTTAAAGAACTATACTAGTTAAAAAATATGAAAAGTCTATTAAGCTAATTTGAACTAAACAAAACTAAATTTAAACTAGATACTTTAAGTCTGATTTAGGAGATAATATTATGCTCTTCTAATAGCTTGATATGGTACCTCTAAGTTAATTAGAATTATTGTCAACAGTTTGTTATTATCGATTATCTTAAAAAATAATAAATTACTAAAGTATAGCATTGGAAAAAAAAGAAAAAAAATACAATTCAAAGCTTTTTAAAAGATTCTTGTTTTATTTCATAGTTTTCTTTTGAAAGAAATTTGTCTGATTGGGATATTCTTTAAGCTTTATAATGTTTAAGGAACTTAACCATTCCTGAAAATGACTTCAAGAAGAACATTTAAGGAACTTATACTTTTGTTAATGTATAGATTTATTTATAACTACTGAAACCAGTGCCATATTATAAAAAAGCTTATCTGACTAGGATAAAAAAATCTTTTCAAGAACTTTACCTAACTGAAATAGAAGCTTTATCAGGAAATTTTTTTGATGAAGAACTCTGGAGATCTCCACTTATTAAAAATTTTCAAAATTTTGTAAAACAAAAATAAATTCATTAATTTTAATAATAAAAAACTTTGAAGATTTTTTATTTCAAAAAATTTTGAAAATATTTAAAATAATAATATATATAGTATATTAAAATAAAATTGATCAATAAAATACTGATTAATTTAACTAATCAAAAATTTAATTTATAAGTTATCATAATTTTGTCAATATGATTTCAATATTATTTTATTTTTAAAG
>CAJVPT010004756.1:0-13011 GCA_910592055.1 Acaulospora colombiana | reverse complement strand
GAGTATCTAGTTTAGACTTAGTTTTGTTTAGTTCAAACTAGCTTAGTGGACTTCTCATATTTTTTAAGTAGTGTAGTCCTTAACTAATAATGTACAACAACGAGTTAGTCGCTTTGTGAAAGTTTGTAAAATATTTTGGTATTTCTCAATATCTTAATAAAGACATACCAATGCAACATGATTGCGGGTTAAAAAAAAAAAAATAATAAAAAATAAATCTTAATAGCACTGTTGACAAAAACTATCTGAAATATGATTAAGATTGTTATTAGTTTAGCTCTTATAGAAAAGTGTTAATTATTTATTTTTATTTGAAACTAGCTTTTTCTTTTTTTTTTTATTTATATTCAAATAATTCTTATTTCTATTTTTTTTAACAAGTAATTTATTAGAGTAGAAATTTAACTTTTTTTTGAATTCAAGATTATGTTAAAATATTTCTATTAGTTAATTTTAATATATTTATTTTTTAATATTTTTTCTAATAATTGTTTCTTTCCAAGTTTTAATATTTACATTATTTACTTTATCATTTTGAAAAAAATATCTTGAAAAAATTTTAATTATTGTAAATTACTTTTTTAAATATTTTTTCAAGTATTATCTTGAGATTTAAAAGCTTCAATTTACATATTTTTTTAGTAAATTTTTATATATTGATATTGTATATTTTTTTTGTTTTTTTTTTTTATTATTTTATATTAAATATATAAAATATTTTTATAATTATTATTAATACTATAATAAACAAAATATTTTATTATTATTCTGTATTTTTTTTTCTTGTTTTGACTTTTTTCAAGTTATTTAATCCCTTTTGTTTTTTATTACTATTTATAGTTTATGTTATTTTTCACAATTAGATGTTATTATAATTTTTATTTTATATAGCCTTCTATCCAAGTTCTTATTAGTTATTATAATTATTCTTCTAAAAATTTTTTGATTATAATTTAAAATTATTCTGAAATAGATTTTTTGCTTGTATTTTATAGGAATTGAAACATTTATCAATATTTTATTTTCTTGGTTTTTTGGTTAAGTATTCAATTCCTATATATTATATTATTATTTTTAAGTAATAATATAACTTGTTTATATTCTTCTGATATAAAGTATTATTTTATTAGACTATTTTTCTTATTTCATTCAAAAATATATTATTATTTTCAACTTTAAAAAATTATTCTTATGTATTTTGTCAATATAATTACTTGAAGTATAAAGCCAATTTTATTTGATAGATGGTTTAATAATTTATATATTAATAGATTGTATAGCTTTTAATTTTTGATTTATGTTTGTTTAAGTTCAATAATTATTGTAATTTTTACTAATTCAAAATTATTTAATCTATTGTATAGTTCTGTTATTTAACTTTTTTTTTTTTTTAATCTACCATTAGACTGATATAACTTATCTTTATTGTGTATTTTAAAAATATTATACAATTTAAAAAATTTTCACATAATAGCTCACACATCTTAGAAATTTAACTTCTCTAAATGTAACTTAGGAGATGATATTTTGCTTTCTTAATAATTTGGATTATCCTTTAGCTATCAAGTTCATTGCTTACAGGTCATCATTGTAAATCATCCAAAATTCTAAATAACAAATCAAATACCTAACCACTTTTCACTTTCACTATCTATCTTTCAATAATTTCCTTGAGATTTATATCTTTGGATTATTCTACATATAATATCTTGTCTAATGAAAAGTTGATCTCTTCTTCTGAATTTTTTGTGTTTTTAAACTTGTTTTTCAGAACTTAATGTCATTTAGATCTCCTATTCATATCCAAAGTCTTTTTCCATTAAATTACTACTTTACAGCATTTGTTTCAAATCTTTTTCTTGAAATTCTTTTGCATTTATTGATACAGTTTTCCTATAGTTTTTTTTGTAATAAATGGTTTTATTTTGTAGTATAATTTAAGAAAATCTTCAATATCTTTCATTTTGTCTTTATGCATATATTCATATATTATTTTAAAAAGAATTTGTTCCTATTTCTGTATCTCATTAAGCCATGTATCAACTACTTGATATATAGCTTCTTAATCTTTATCCTTGACCTCTACTTAATTGATAATATATTGAATCAACTTTTTACTTGCTTTTTTTCAGATATCTAATCTTTCGAAGCTTGTTGTTGAATATAAGAACAAGTGATCAGTTGTTTCTTTATAGGTTCTATACCTAATAAAAATAATTAATTTATAAACTTCTGGTTTTTGCTTTTTGAGTATCTGTAATGTCAGAAGTTTATCATGAGTAAGATTCACCAAAAATTTTTATTCTTGTTATCCTTGAAGAATGTATATAATGTATAATATATATTATACTGACTTCAAAAAACTGTTCAGTTTATTTTGGTTTTCTTTTTATTCTATCTATTTTGAATCCATCTTTGATTACTTCAGTCAAGACCGATCTTTCTATAATTCTATTCTTTAATAAACTTCCAAATACTAATATCAAGAGTTAGGCTTTTCCATATAGCTATTACCTATTTCTAGTGTGTATTGCCATTCTATTGGATTTTCTTTTCTAGCTAATTTTGCTAGTATATCAGTTATATTGTTAAAATAATCTTCTTTATGTACATGGAATTTTTCTAGTATTAAGGTATGGTTTTTTTCTTTAACTAAATTTCTTATCCTTATCTAAAGTGGCCAGTCAACTATTTTAATTTATTTTTCAAATAACTTCAGTGATTGTAATTGTATAATATTCTATATTCTAATAGCTACTTTGTAATTTGTAAAGATAGTAACATTAGTATTTTGAGGTAGAGTATAGAGTACTGTCAATATTGCTAATATTTCTACTCTTGCTGCTAAAGCTATAGAAATTCTCCTATCGAAAATTGATTGATAATAATATTGTTATAAGTTTGAATTCAAGCAAAATCCATCTGGTACACTGTTTCAATATCTCTTGTTTCTTTCTTAAAGGGTCTATCAATATAGAAAATAAAGTTTTTATGTTTATTGTTTTGATTAAATATAAAAGTCTTAGTAAGTTCTCTAATATATTCTTTTGAGCAAATGGTCTGCTTTATTAATAAAATATACCAGTTTTTTATCACTACTTCTTTATATATTGTTGCTACATTCCAAGTGTCAGGTCTATATTGTTTTGAATTATTAAGCATCCAATCTGTTGGGTTGCTAGGAAGCAATAGTGATTTTCTTATTCGTGTACTTTTAGACTTGTTGAATTGAGGCAAAAATATGGTTTTGAAGGTAAAACTATTATTATTATCTTGAATAAATTTAAATAACATAGGTCAAATTATTAGTATGATTATAATTGAGCTAATATGGGGTGAAGATTATATTTCCTTAAGCTTTTTTGACTTTTTCTATTATATTTTTGGATAAATTGATAATGATTTTTCAGTAAGTCTTTCTTTTATCCAATGTATTTGATAATTGTTCTGTTTAGATTTCATAATTGTACTATTCTAAATTTCTAAGTGAGCTTCTGAGCAAATTCTGTTTTTCTGTGACCTGAGAAACAATTTGCTTATATTATCTGGGAATATGATCTTTTCTATTTTCAAAAAATATTTGAATTGCTCCCCATTTTCTAATTGTTTCTATAGTTGAGTTAATTAATTAATTCAAGAACAATATATTATATTTCTTAAGTGATGCTATAGCCTTTTTATAATCACACTCCTCAAGAATTAATTTAATAGAAAGTAAACCACATTTGACTTGGAAAAGATCTTTCCATCTCCAACTTTGATATATAATTTAAAGTTTATTGACAAGGGCCAAAATGGTAGCAGTGAAATTACTTTTTTCAGAAAAAGCAGCTTCTGTTAGATATTTCAAAATATTTCTAGACTTCTAGTATTTCAACTGATTCTGTTTGAGATGAATAATTATTGCTATTCCTAGATTTTTAGGATTGTTCAACTGATAGAAGAGAGAGATTATATGACTTTCAAGTTGGATTTCCCATATACTCTTGAGACTTATCTTCTTATAAATACAACTATTTGGCATTATACTATATATAAGAACTTTGTTCTTAAAAGCTTTCTTATATATTATTATAAGCTCATTGCATATCTTTTCCCCAATATGTGTGTGCTATATATGGTATTCTATCTGAGGAATCAGAATTCTATTGATAATATATCTGACATGTTTTTCAATCATCATTTTTTTACTAATTGTTAGATTTACTGATTTAATTTTAGCTTTTAGCAAGTTAATTGTATTCTTGCTATTATGTCTTCTTCTAAATCAAACTCCTAGAAATCATGCCTAACTATTTTACTTATTTTCTTGACTTTTGTTTTGTCAGTATCAGCATGAACTATCCCAGTTTCCAGCTTATTCCGATTCATTGTGAGCAAAATTGACTTCTCACTATTAATCTGTGAATTATTTGCTATATAAAATTTTCTGGCCTCTTTTAAAATGTTCTCCATATCTTGCTTAGATCTAGCTATCCAGATTGTTCATTCATATATGCAATAACTACTTGTCTAATAAATAGTTTTTTCTTAACTTCTGATATCCGAAAGTCAGGTATCTACTTTTTTTCCATAGTATATCTATAATTCTACTTATTTTGAATTTTGTAGAGCAATGAGTTATAGAAAATTTGTCAAAGTAATGAAGATATTGTTTTCCCTTGATCAATACCATTCCCTGCTATAAATGAATCAGAAAATCTAGTAAGAAGAATAGTACGAAATTCTCTATTCTTAAAAAAATTGATAAGCAGTTGTCTTGTTACTAATGAAATTTAAATTCTTGACATTGCCTTTTTCAATATTTCAAGACTAATTATGTCATAGGCTTTTGTTGTGTCTTGAAAAAGTACCCATAATTTTTTTCTTTTTTCTTTGGCCTCTTTACATATATTATTCGGAAGTTGGATAGATTTAACAGTACTCTCTTCCTATAGGCTGACAAAGTTTGGTCCTTGTAAAATATTATACTTTGCAAAAATAGTTACCAAACATTTATTCATTATTTTGATAAAGCAAGGTCTCGCTTTTTTCAGTAACACAATTGGTCTAGTATTTTCAAGCTCATAATGCCATGGTTTAGGCTTAAATATTAGATATATGTTATTGCTTTTCTATTTCTTAGATATTTGATTATTTTCAAGAATTATATTGAAAAACTATACCAATATAGCTTTTTCTTTTGGATCTAAATTCTTTGGCATCTCATAATTGATCTATAAGGGGCCAGATACCTTTTTATTAGAAAGACTTCTTAATATTTCATCAAGTTCTTCTATTGAAATTTCTTTTTTTAGTGAGAGGTACTATTTTGGTTTGATCCATTCTTTGGATTAATATTCTACTTTTCAATCAAGATCTAGGTCTTTGAAATTGGATTTTTTTTTCTTGAAGGCTTTTTGATAATAGGTCTTGACTTGCTGGTTAATGGTTTGTGGATTTGTAGCTATATATATTGAACCCTTATAGTTTTGTACCAAAAGTCTATCAATCACTATCTTGAATTGTTTTTTGTTAAGGATATAATTTAGTATTCATTTTTGATTGCTTTTGAGATCCTTACATCTAATTTCAAGGATATATTTGATTTAATTTTTGATATAAAAACTTTTTTTTTTTTATAATTATACGTAAGATCAATTCTATTTTGACAATTTGTTTTAGCTATATTTCAATATCAACAATATTTTGAGAAGGTGATAAGTCTTGAGTAAATACATTATTATTTAGGGTATAGAGCCTATTGATTACTGTTGAAATTTCTTTTTTAATAGATGGTTTCTATATTGTTTAAGCTTTCTTGAGTAGATAATGAATTCTATTAACTTCTCTATATATATTAAAGTCATGTCTAGGGATAGTGCTTTCAATTTTAGATTTTTTTTTGAAGTTGGAATATACTTTTTTTATCTTTAAAGTTTTAAAGACTCCTCTAATAATAGTAGATTCTAAAAGATACCAAATCTTATCCAGTAATTGTAATACATTGAAATTACTTGAAAGCTTTATATATATTTGATCTTTAAGATTGGAGAAAGTAGTATCTATTCAGATTCTAAACTTTTTTTATTGGATATCCATGAAGTTTGCAATATCTAGGATTTTAATATCTTTAGTTCTTTATGGTTCCTGGTTCTTTTTTTTAAGCAAGTTGTCAGTTATTAAACGAATTATTAAAAGTATATGATCACTGCTGGTTGAAGTTTTCATAGATATATTATTAGAAATTCTGTAAGTTTTCAAGTCTTAGTTTAGCTGTGACCCAAATATAGTCAATTCTGCTATAAACCAACTTGTTTGACTATGTAAAAGTACTATTGCCTTCTTCCTCCCAAAGTCTTTGAACATCTGTGAAATTTCAGTTCTCTAAGAAGTTAAATAACCCAATTTCAGCTCTTTTATATCTAGTATATATCTTATTATTAACAGGGGACTGATCTGTTATAGGATTAATTACAGCATTAAAGTCTCCCATAATAATTACTTCAAAGTCTTTTTTCTGTTTGTCATGAATTTTTTTCTGTAAAATTTATTGTAGACATATACTTTACTTTCTTTTTTGTTAAAAGATAAGTAAACTTAAAAAATTATAAGTTTATTCTTTACTGACAAAAAGCTAGCTCCTATTATATGGCCCTTTATCTTATCTATATATACTAGCTTTCTTTTATATTCCTTTTTGATTAAAAGATCTATTCCAGAGCCTCTAGGTCTGCTATTGTTATTGTTATGAAAGAACTTATGTGTTTCTTGAAATTTGAAAGCAAATGCATCAAATCCAAATGCAAGTTTGTTTTACAAATTCTAAGAATATTAATATCTATCTATTAGATTTTTTTCTAGAGCCTTTGTTGATTAAGGATTGTATTAATACCTCTTATATTATATGTTTATATAGTTATAATATTATCGATAGATGGTTTGATGTCATCATTTTGATAAAGAATATGGCTTTTTGATATTTTGATAGAATTGGATTTTATTGTTAAAATGAAGTTATCTAAATAACTTGTATTGTTTAAGAATTTATTGTTGAGTATATTATTATTTGTTGCACTTGCCATTGGATTTATTATTTCCTAAGAAGAGCTGTATTTCTTTTGAGAGTTCAATTCTTCTTCAGGGAACTGTGGTTGAACTGGTATGCTTTACAATCATCAGATTTAGCATTTGTGTCCTAATCAAAAACATTTTTTAGATTTTTGTTCCATTCTATCAATTCTTATATTCATTTTTTCCAGATTAGTTAAGATTTGTTGCCAAAGATAGACTCATTGTTTTTAAAGTTTAAGCTATTTGAACTTCTGAATTCTCAATTAGTTCTCTAATTCTATTTTCTGTTTGAATTGATGAGTTTATTATTACTATCTGTTAGTTAAACATATCCAGCTCTTTTGAATCTAGGTTCTTATCTTGTTTTAATTATATATATAACTAGTTTGCTCCTGGTCTGAGTATATGATTCATTCATATTATTGTTGGATTCATCAGTTTCTTTTCTAGAATTAAACTTCTATCTTGATTTTCTATTATATCTAATATTAGTTCTTACTATTTTTTCATCTGTCTATTCAATATCTAATTGTATTGATTCATTATTTGATTCTGAAATCTTTTTGTGATATTGTCTATCAAATAAAAGATCTTGTTCTTTTCTAAAATATTTTTTAATACTCCAATTAAGTTTATAGCCATGCATAAAGATATGTTGCTTTAGAGTTTTTTTCAAATATTGTGATAATGTGAAGTATATAACAATGTAGCCTTGCCTTCTGAGTGTAATTAAGTTTCTGGAAGTAAAGCATGCTTTGACCTTATTATGTCTAACTGCTCGAATCACTAAACTAATAGTAGCATTATGAGTACCATATAGTCTTAGAGATTGAAAGTTGTGCTACTTGATAATCTGATTAATTTTTTTATCATCTGATTCATGTTGAGTAAAGATAGCTCTAATAGTTTCTTTATTAATATGAATTATTTATTTTTCCTCTAAATTTTTGAACTGTTAATGAGATATAATATAGGCTTTTATTCTTCTTTGAGAATGTGAGTAATTATAAATATAAATATTTGTTATATTTCTATATTTTAATAAGGTAGCTTTAATCTCTGGACATGAGTGATTTTGATTAATATCAATTAAAGTGACTATTAATGAAAACTTATCTTCTTCAATCTTTTGCTAAAGAATCTTTTTGTGTACAACATTTTTGACATTCATTTATTTTTTTACTTCCAAAGAAATGATGGTAAAGTTTTCTCCTTCTTTTTTATTGATTTTTTCTAGGCATTACAATACATCTTCTTCTTCCTTATAGCAGAATATAGTCCAAGTATTTCTATTGAGAAAGTCTTTTCTAAAGGGTTGAAAGTCTTTTAGCAGGCTTAGTACATTTTGAAGATATTTTATTCTCTTATTTTCAGATTTTCCTGAAAGCTTAGATATAAGAATTCCCATTTTGTATTTGCCATTTTCTTAATATGGAAAGGATTAATACTAGAAGGAGATAATCTATTTCTTGTTTCATAGGTAAATTGTTCTGTGATATTATCTTTTTTAATATTTTCTGTAATTTCTTCTATCTCTATTTAATCCTTCACTTTCTTGTTACTTATTTTTATTTCAGTATTACTAAGAATTTTTACTGTTATAGTTAATTGAATATTCATGTTATTTCCTAGGTCTATATTATAAGAATTGCTATTTATCATATATTGGGCTGTTGATATTTCATAGGAGATATATTGTAAGTGTTTATCCTGCTCAATTAAATCAAAATATTTATCTTCTAGATAGGATGTTAGAAGATTTTCATTTTTTCCTTGTCCTTGAATTCACAGATATAGGATGTGTTGCTTAAGAATTGTGATTTTGACAAAGATAGTCTGATTGATATTTAGGATTTGAGCAATAATTCTATTCAAAATTGAGTATCTGTTTGGTTTAGAAGCAAGGTTCTGCATAGTTTCTGGAGTAGCAGCTATATTGAAAATAGCTTGTGTTGTCCAAAGTTTTTTATGTTGATTAAATTTGTTTAATAGTTGAATCAGTGTATTCATGATATATGCTTCCCTCTTTTTTATAACTTGCATTATTCTATATCTTTTTATTGACATATCTAAGTCACATGATACAGAAAAACTTATTGACTATTTTAATAGATAATGTAGTCTAAAGTTTATATGTTATCAAAATAAACTGCTATTGTTTTGTTATTACAAATCTTATTTGAAGATGATTGACTTTGTTTATCAAATCTAAAAATAGATATGATGTGAGGGATTGTAAATAAAATACATTTGTTTTGAAGTTTATATTTATTATATGAGCTTATAAAATTATAGATATGATAGATTTTACATTATGCATTTTTAGATGTAATCAGTTGTTGTATTGTTTTGGAACTCCATTCTATTAAACAAAAAAGACTTAAATGTTGTTCTAGGTGTTGTAAACCTTGAACTTAAACTAATTTATCATTTTTAATTATTATTTGCAAGACTTTTCTTAGTGTCAGGAAAGGTATTACCTTGCATTGGTCTGGCTAAAAGCTTATAAAGTTGAGTTTGGGCCTCAAAAAACTTACTGTGAATTAGTATCCTTGTATTTTTCTTTTTTTTTGGTAAGAAAAAAACTTTGTATAGAAAAAATAGATTTTTTTTAAATTTCTTTAATATTTGTTGCCAATTAGTTGTATATAGTATAAGGCTTGTTTGAAAGCAAATGTTTTTGTATATAAAAGTATTTTCTTGTGTGTATGAAACTGGCTTCTCTTGTTTTTCAATAAAATTATCAAAAAAGAAAATTTCAAGAAAACTGAAGATCAGTGAAAGACAAATATTTATTATTTGACTTTTCTATTACAATATTCAAATACTTTTCAAATTATTAATATTTGAGTGATAAATAATATTATTTGATTGAATCTACATAAAATACTTTTGTTTTTGAAAAGTTTTTTATATATTTTTTAAAACAATATACTGTATTATAAACTCTTTCCGCTAATTCTCTGATCACACACAAAAAAGATATTCACAAGAAGTTTTTATACTTCATTGCTAATAAAGTCTTAATACTTTCCTTAAAACAATTGGAAGTATGATTTCAAGAGTCACTTCTACCCTTCCTCTATTGTTTACAAACCTCTTCACTCAAAAACATGACTTCTAGTGATCAAGAAAAGTCAAGCAATACCTTTAATACCAATGGCAAGAAAGTTTTCAAAGGAAGAAAAACTGACTGTGAAGTATTTGAAGGTCTATTTAACCTTTGAAGTAAAAGATATGTAGAGGTTTTTAATAACAAAAGTGCTTATTTTTCTCCTTTTAATCACTTGTAGACCTCTTAGAGCTATTGCTTTCATAGTTTTCTAGGAATTTTGCCTACCTCAGTTTGATCCTAAATTTTTTAATAGCACAAATCCTTACCAAAGATGATTGGTTGACATAAAATACATCAGTTTTTGAAATATAAACAAGCTTCTATTGATCATACTCATATGTCTTAATATATTATTGGTGATGTAGGAAAGAAAGTTTTAGAAAAAGTGTCACCTATGTTCAATCTTCAGGAAACAATTATGATATCAAAAAATGAGTGATGGATATAAAAAGAAGATTTAACTTCCATCACTTATTAAGTTTCTCAGATGGTAAAAAGATTTTCTTGAACAAAAGCTAAGATCTCCAAGTTTCTATTTCAGTCAGGTAAAGTTCTTGAAAAGATTTCTTTATCCTAGTTAGGCAAACTCTTCCATAATATGGTGCTGGCCTCATTAGCAATAAGCAAATCCATATATCAGAAGAAGGATAAGTTCCTCAAATGTTCTTCTTGAAGTCACTTTCAGGAATGACTAAGTTTCTCAAACATTATGAAGCTTAGAGAATATTTTAATCAGACAAATTCCTTTTGAGAGAAAATTGTGAAATGGAGCAAGAACCTTTTAGGGGGCTTTAATTTGTATTCCCCCTTCACTTTTTTCCAGTATTAACTTTAGCAATTCATTATTTTTTGGGATAATTAATAGTGACAAACTGTTGACAATGACCCTGATTAACTTAAAGGTACTATTGCCAAGCTACTAGGAGAGTGAAATATTGTTCCCTAAATCTGACCTAGAGTACCTAGTTTAGACTTGGTTTTGTTTAGTCCAAACTAGCTTAATGAACTTCTCATATTTTTTATATAGTGTAGTCCTTTAACTAATAATGTATAATGACAAGTTAGTCGCTTTAAAAATATTTAGGTATTTCTCAATATCTCAATAAAGATATGCCAATGCAGCATGATTGTGGATTAAAAAAAAAAAATATTGTATTGTATTCAAATTCTATTCTAATATTAATATCTTATTAGAATATAGAAAACTTATTTATATATTTTCTTTTATATTTAAGGGCTTTAGTTATAATATTGATTTTTTAAGTATACACTATCTGAACAAAAGTATCACATATTATTTATTTATTAATTATACAAAATTTTATTTATTTTTTTTTTTTTGAGTACCTGCAGCTAAGCTAGATTATCAGTTTATTAGTCAACTGAAAATATAAGTATATTTTTATTCAACCAGCATAATACATACTATAGCTAAACTATTATTCTATTCTAACTAACTTATTATAAATATAAAAGTCTTTAAGTTTGACCTTAGAAACAATATTTCACTTCAAAGTATCTTTGAGTGAAAACCCTCCTAGTTCATTGTATCATTGCTAATAGATTGTTACTATTATATGTCTTATCAAGCTCTACAATTATTATTTGAGTTATTAAGTAGATTAGAATTACTATTGTATATACTTGTATAGATAAAGAAGAAAAAAAATAAAGGAATAATATGTCTAATGATAGGTTCCTAAAGTATTTAATATATTAAATTTCACAGATCACTTATATTCCTTTTTGAGAGACAAAAGTCATAGCTCTTTATTTTAATAGGAACAAATATTAGAAAATGCTATAAATTAATGATTTGGATAATTAAAAACATTTGTGTGTAGTTTTTTTATAGTTATTTATTTAAAAAATTTAATGTTTCCTAGTGAGGAACATTTGACTTTTATCTCTGTCTCCTCCTTTAGAAATACATTTTTATCATGTATATTCTTAAATAAGCACTATATACATTAACTATTATAGTAAACTATCATATATATGGATAATTATATTAATTATACTATAAATATATAAGTAGACTCTTTTCGCTGATTCTCTAATTATACACAAAAAAGACATTCACAAGAAGTTTCAATACTTTTTAACTAATAAAGTCTTAACACTCTCCTTAATTCAACCTGAAGAAAATCCTCAGGAGCCACCCATACCCTTTCCTTTATGTTTACAATCAACTTCAAGCAAACTAAACTCTTGTGGTCAATAAAGTTTAGCTCACATCTTTATTACTGATGGCAAGAAAGTTTTTAAAGGAAGAATGCTACTAGTGTAGTACCTGTCACTACTCTCATAAAGTGGATGAACAAGACAAAGAATAATAGAGATTCTTCCTCTAGTCAAAGGACTCATTTTTCCCTTTGACCTGGTTCTATGATCTCTAAAAGCTTTCTTCACAGCTTTCTGGAGAATTTTGCCTATCTCAACTTGATCCCGAATTTTAGAGTAGCACAAATCCTGCTGATTGTGATTGGTTAATATGAAAAACATTGGATCAGGTTAATAAACAAGCTCCTATTGGCCACCTCACATGTCTGAATGCATTTCCTCAGCCCTATAAAAACCTGGGATCCACTATAAGTCATAGGCTGTCATACAGATGGATACAGGACACAGTCATCTGCTACATCATAGAAGAGGGAAAAAGTGAAAAAGGACAAGCTCATGAATGAAAGGACTCGTGTATCGATAAAAGTAACCTGACATGCTTACAACTAAAGATGAGTTCCTAAAGGGGGAGGCAGGGATATGAGTCAAATGTCCCTCACTAGGAAACATTAAAATTTTTAAATTAATAACTATAAAAAAACTACCCACAATTGTTCTCT
>CAJVPT010004755.1:0-13012 GCA_910592055.1 Acaulospora colombiana | reverse complement strand
CTGATCAAAACACAACACTGCACAAAAGTAAACAATAACACATATCTGATTAAAGTAAACAATAATATACATCTGATCAAAACACAACACTATATAAAAGTAAACAACATATTTTTCTGCAATACGTGATTTAATATGACTATAAAAAAACATAAGTTAATACAAATTACGAAGAAAAGAAAAGCACATATTATAGATATACTTGTCCAACTATCAAACAAATATGATTAACAACGAATACTATGGGCTGCACAAACTATTCACAACACAATAGTTACTATAGATAATATCTCAAACAGGGTCCCAGGATCAAACAGATACTCGATTCTAGACAGTATTATTGCAAGGATTTTAAATATTAATCAAACCACCTTTATCAGGATCATAGTTCTCAAACAACACATTCTCTACTTATGAGCCCAGGGGCAAGGCAAAGAATAAGATCTTTTAACCCCTTTCCTGGAGAACAAGTAATTTGATATAATAAACCAGGAAAAAAAATCATAACAAGTTTATTATATCTCTCCAAAGGAACAATCAATGACAACTAGTCTCTATACAATTAAAGACCTCTCAGAAAAAGAAATAGATATGGAAGTTCAGTCAACAATAACAGTAGAAATTCCTATCAATATCAAAATTAAAATGTGGAAAAAGGCAATAGAAGACTAGGTTGAAATAGAAGAAATTGCTAAAAAAATTAAAGGGAATAACATTACAAAGTACTTCGCATATTCTACAAGAAACAGACCAAAAATATCTAGCCTAAATCCATTTAACATTAAAAAAAATGTTAAATACAAAATGAAAGTATTTATAGCTAAACTTCCAGGAGAATCAGAATATGAATGAGAGGCATATCTTCAAAATGTATTGGAACTATCAAAAGACTCAAAGCCTTTCAAAAAAGAGTTCCTCAATAACAATATCTGAACAACCTTCTGTTATGAAGAAGAAGAAAATACTTTGCAGTGTCTAGAAAGAGCTAACAAAAAAGAGGGTGAAAACTTTACAATCATACTCCTATAAACAGAAAAATAGATGAATGTCTTATATTATATATATAAGAAAATCTTTCTGCAAAAGAAAAAGGAGAACAAGAGATCTTTAGTAGTAACCCTTATTGATATTGATCAAAGTTACTCAAGACATGAGATCAAATCTGCCCTTCAAAGATATGGAGAGACAACAAATATTTATATCTACAATTATTCAAGATCACAAAGAAGAATTAAAGCTCAAATAATATCACACCAGCAATACAATAATATGGAAAAGGAATAAATGATCCATACTAATCAAGAAACAATTAGAGCCATATTTACTCAACATGAGTCAGATGATAATGAGATTAATAATATTATCAAACAGCAGAATTCACAATCCTTGAGATTATATGGAATATATAATACTACAACTAATTTGATTGCAAGAGCAATCAGACATACTAAAGCAAAATCATGTTATATATCTAGAAACCCCATATACTCAAAAGAAGAGGATATATGATAATATGTTTCACATCAGCCCAAAACCTAGCAAGGGTATTGAAGCAACATATTTTTATCCATAGACACAAGCTAATATGGAGTGCTAAGAAACATTTTACCAAAGAAATAAAAACATTAAAAGAGCACTTCCATGAGACAGAAGTCTCCAAACTAGAAGTCTCTGAACCAGAAGGCTCTAAACCAAAAATCTGTAAGCCAGAGAGTGATTCAAGAATAATGAATCTAATCAACCTGCTGTAAGGATAGGGAGGACAGATATTAGAAGTAATAAGAAGCCCAAATGGAGATCCAGAAGCTTAGAAGAGATAAATTCTTATAATGATAGTGACAGTTCCAACAAGTCAACCAAAAAACTATTAAAGCAAGGCCAGATAATAAGAAATCAAAGAAATACAAGACAAACTTACAACAATAAATCAAAACGGTAGAGAAATAGAATATTTAGATGTTCAGCCACAGGAAGTAATAGAAAACCAATAGGTAATCAATAATGACAGAAAGTTTCTTGGAGGGAAGATACAGAATATAAGACTAAAGACAGACAGGACTCTCTAAATCTTATTTTATAAACTTAAAAAGGTTGAATGGTAGAATCTCAAGACTAGAAGAAAAAACAATTTCCAGTAAATAAATGAAAGAAGATAGAGAGAGGTCAAATCACTTCTAGAAATACCAGTTGTTCAGGACAACAATAAGGAGGACTGGTCTGATTCTCCTACAACAAATACTCTAAACAAAGGCAAGGAGTGACAAATAGAACAAGAAGAAATGATTCAATAGCAAGATAAGTATAATATCAATACATTCCTTCAAATAGAAAAAATGAAGTTTCTCAAGAAAGTAAAAGAAAAAGGTGTATTAAAAAAGACTGATAATAATAATATTCATAAGAAAGTAATAAGAATTGACACACAAAATATTAGAGGCATCTCAGATACAGTAATCCAATGTAGCTTTATAGAAGAGATACAGGAACAAGGAATATGAATACTAGAATTAAGTGAAATCAAATTGATCAAAACAAAGGCAAAATGGGAATTCAATAATTAGACATTATATAAACACTTTCATAGTACCAATACAGACATTATATATGGAACAGGAGTTAGTCTACTGATCAGAAAAGATCTCTAAAAAAAAGTAGCATCAGTAAAAAAAATGGAAGGGTATATAATTGTAGTCAACTTATTGATGAAAAGAAACAAAATCTGTATTATGCAAGTATATATCCCATCAAACAAACAAAAAAGCAAAAAAGTTCAAGAGAAAGTGAAAAGTCTTATCAAAAATAAATATAGGTAAGGCTTTTATGTAATATTAATGAGGATTTCAATGCAATATACAATTCAACATAAGATAGAATATTATCTTCCAAAGCCAAATTCAAACCATCATGGCATTCAGAAATTTCTCTATTCAACTTTCTTAATAAATGGGGCTTCTTAGACATACAGTCAGCATGGAAAGGCAAAAATAAAACTCCAACAAGATGGGATGCAACAAGTAGTAGCTAAATTGACTATATATAGATATCACAAGGCTTAACAAGATATTCAATCCTACATTTCAACAATCAGAACTTAAAGGAAGTTATAAATAATGATTACACAATGCTAATAATGACACTACATGATATCAATCTTTTTACTAGAGATATGATAAACAAATTGCTTACCAAAGAAAGAAAAGAATAGATATAAAAGGTCATCAACAGATTAATGGCAGGCATTTGATAACAGTTTGAACCATAAGTTCAAACCAATATTAGATCCCTTATTACAAGAAAAATCAGAAGAAAATATAAGGGAAGTTCAAGTAAATAAAATATAAAAGACATTTGAAAAGCTAGTTAGCAAGGTAGCCTTCAACAAGCTTGCAACCAAAAACATATCAATCTCAAGAAATAAGCACTATAGATATAATCCAGAGTTTATCAAATTCAGAAAAGCATTATAATTAATAACACTCTTCAAAAAAGTAGAATCTTCTAACAACTTGGACAAGTTATAGATTCTTAGTGCAGCTATAGAAAAACATAATAGAGCTCACAGCCCCAATCATCAGATTAAAAACTGTTGTATCCAATATAGTTTCACAAATATTTCATGGACACAATTGAAAAAGAATATACAAGATGTACTAGAAGGTCTTAAATTTACTTGCCAGAATCTCAAAACAAAAAAGGCTAGAGATATAATTAAAATATCCTTAGAACAAAGATGTGAGAACTTGAAAAATGATCAAAGGAAAATGGTAAACTCACTAATAGAAAGAGAGCATATCAAAATAGTTTTGGATAGGGTCAAATTTAAAAAAGAGGGATCTAAATATATCACGACCAAAAAGAGTAAAATTGAGGAAGAAGTCAGAAGATACCATCAAGAAATCTTCAGAAAGCAAGAAACCAACTTTAATAATCTCACTAATGACTGGAAAGAAAAATACAATCCCAAAAACTATTTCAAGGCATAGTAGTATAAAGATCTTTTAGATCCTATTTCACAAGAAAAATTGAGTGAAACACTTCAAACACTTCCGAATAATAAAGCTTCAGGACAATCGCATATCAGCTATGAAATGTTAAAAAGGCTAGGTCAAGATGGAAAAGAATATTTATAAAAAATATTAAATATTTTTTTAAAATGGCAAATAACACCTACCGATTGAAAACAAAGTCATATTTATTCAATAGCAAAACCAAAGCCATAGGAATGTAATCTCCTAAATACAAGACCTATTGTATTACTAGAAGTCACAAAAAATGTTTCACCAAAATTCTAATGAATAGATTAGGAAATATCTGCAAGCTTAACAATGTTCTAAGAGGTTCTAACTTTGCAGGGCTATCAGGAGAAAGTATTGCTGAACCAATTTAGATTCTCAATAATATTTGTAAAGATGCAAGAGAGAACAAAAAGGAGTTGTGAATACTGTTTCAAGATACAGTCAAGGCCTATGATACAATCAGCTTGGATATATTAACAAGGGCAATGAAAAGGATAAAACTTTTAGAAAGATTCATTAAGATTACAATAGGTCTGTTTCAGGATAGGGAATTCAGAATTATAATAAAAAAAAGACTCACAAGATCAGTAATAGCTGGAGATGGGATTGATCAAGGAGAAACTATTTCACCTTTAATATGGAGAATTTTTTATGATTCTTTGTTGTATAAAATTCAAAATGATGAAACAAAGGATTATGAAATGTTGATTACCTGGGGTTCAAGTCTAAAAGGAGAAGAAGTCAACAAAAAATTGAAATTAAACATATAGCCATTGCTTTCATAGATAACACTACATAGATAGCAAGATCTAAAGAAGACATGAAAAAGATTTTGGAAGAAGCAAGAATCTTTTATAGAGTCAATGACTCCTAAATTAATAGTAACAAATTAGTACTAATTATTATTAACAATCCTAATCACTATTTAGAAAAAGTCAAAGCAGGAATCAATAGTGAAACAGTTAGAGTGCTAGATAGAACTGAACATACAAGATTTCTGGGAATCTGAACTGGTAATCAAAAAATAGTAGTTGAACTAAAAGAATGAATACTTAGAGAGATCAACACAATTATACGAGCTCTAAAGAATAAAAAATCGACCGATAAATAAATACTCTATATTTTGAACAGAGTGTTGATACCAAGGATAGAGTTTCGCATGCAACATAGTATACTATCCTGAAAAATGTGCAACACTTTAACTATGATATATAGAAAACTTCTTAAAAACAAGAGTAACTTGTATAAATCCATACCTAATAGCATAGTACACTATCCAAAGATCTATAACTTAAAAAGTATTTGAATACTATAAAAAGAAAGTCAAATAACAGGACTATGTAACAGACTAAATGATCCAGGAACACAGGACTTACAACAATCATCAGAATCAAACAAGTATAAGTTAAATACTGGGAATCATGCAATCTGCTTATCTATAAGTCATTAGATCATATGCCAGGTAGAGATAACTTTGCACTTCAAGTAATGAAGTTGGTCAAAGATATAGAGATAAGATTTCAAAGCTAGAAATAGCAAGATATTTTTGAATAGGACAAAGGTAACTACTTGATCAAAGAGTATCTAGTACCAGATGAATATATAAAAGTCTTACTATCATTTAAAAACAATAAGCTGATATACATGGATCAGCCAATTATCTACAAAACTAAAGAACTAAAAAAATAGCAAATGATTCAACTAATCCAGAAGACCAGTAAAGAGCCCATTCCAGAGTGGTATCTAGCAATAGAAAGGAGTATACAAGAAAAAGGATCAGAACAGCTCACAAAATTCTGAAATGAAGACTGGTCAAAATGAAATCCAATAATTACAAAGATAAATTCAGATCGTGATAAAAGACAAACACTTTGGGTAGTAATAAGTAATAGGTATCAAAAAATAATATGGGAAAAGTTAGATCATAAGATACCAAGTAAGTAGTACAAATAGAATACTTTAAATGTACTAAGTTCCCATATGTTTGGGAAACTAGCCTGATAAAATGTTTAGGATGTGCAGAAGGTAAAAATGAGAAGAATTAATGTATAATAGAAACAAAAAGAAATAAAATATATAAAGTCTCCTATCTAAATACAAGAAAATTTATGAGAAAAGTCCAGCAGCTAAATATTCTAAGTTCCAAAATAGTTTTAGAAAGAACAATGAAAAAAACAATCCAAGATGATTACAAATCTAATCTGAACAGTAGAATAAGTTAAATAGATATAGAAAATTAAGGAGAACAAATTATTAGAGATAATATAAAATAAGAAGCATATTAAGACCATCTAATTAAAATACTCCAATAAAATTGATAGTTCAAAGAAACATTGGTTTTTTACTCTGATGGATCTCTTATTGACCATGGATGTGAAAAAATGAAGATAGAAGTAGTATGAGTGCAAGTAGGAAGAGAGGGTAGAGAAAATAAGTTCCAAATGGAAGTAGATGACTGGCCATTATCCACTAGAGCAGAGCTAGTAGCAATAGTCACAAATTACTAGTTGTTCCAACAAACAATAAGGTCAAAATTTTTACAGATAGCCAAGCCTATATTGCCAAGTAGAAAATAATAGAGAAAGAGAATTCCAGAAGAACTCACAAAAGATGGTTAAAGGAAAAGAACCAGTTCCTATGGGCAAGAATGTTGGATATTTTTTAAAAAAAAGAATTGAATCTGGAACTGGTCAAGGTCAAAGCACATTCTAATAACCCTTATAATAAAGAAGTAAATATTCTAGCAAAAGAAGCCTTAATGCTTCCTGTGATCAAATGGAAGAATCTTACTTCATTTAAAATTATTATTGAAATCAAATGACATGAAATGACTTTAGATAATCCTATAAGACAGTTTATTAAAAATATAAATAACAAAGTTACAGCTTATCAATAAACTAAACAAAACAAGATTTCGAACAAATGGAACATGAAGATACTGAAAGTAGCTGAAAAACAAACAATATGCTCTTGACTGATGAAGCCCTCGAAAAGTAATCAGCTTATAGAATCAAAGTGATAGTAGTAACATAAAATTTTAACTCTCATAGATAACTTTAGAAATGTTTATTAGTAATTATTTCTTATACTCGCATTAAGCTATGACTTGAAAATTTAATAAAACAAGGCTAAGTTACCATTTTAAAAAAAAAAATTAAATAGATATAAGAATAGAGGTTTAAGAGAACTTTTTCTGCTAATCTTTTGTTTATACACAAAAAAGATATTTGCAAAAAATTTTTTATTTCTTTGTTAATAAAGTCTTAATACTATTCCTGAATCAACTTGAAGCTTTATTTCAAAAAATACTTCCAAACTCTTTTTCTTGTTTATATTTACTTTCAAACAAAAACTTGGCTTCCTGTAACCTAGAAAAGTCAAGAAATACTTTCCCTACCAATGGCAAGAAAGTTCTGCAAGGAAGACAAACTAATAGTGTACTACTTGAAACCTTTCATATTGAAGCTTGTTTATAGAGGTTTTTAACAGAAAAAGGTAATAAACATCAAACCATATTTCAAGGTATCTATCTATTGTATGTTTTTTCTTACAGTCGCTCAAAATTTTTTTGGTTTTCTGGGAAATTTTGCCACCTCAGTTTGATCCTAATTTTAGATGACACAAATCATTGCAAAATATGATTGGTGGACACAAAATATATTAGTAGTTGAATGTAAATAAGTACCTACTGATCACTTTATGTGTTCTTATAATGTTATTAGTAAAAGAAAGAGAATCTATTGATGCAAAATTTTCCACTTCTCCAAATAAAATATAACTAAAGCAAAGAAATTATGAGATCATTAGAATAGGTACTAAATTCTCTAGGTAGTAAAAAGGTGGCTATTTATTCAAGTTAAGTCTTCAACTTCTTATCATCTTGATTAGGCAAAATATGGGAAGGAGATTATTTCTTTATCCCATTTAGGAAATAAGATCAAAAACAAAAGACTGTAAGTTACTATTCTTCTCTAAGATTGAGAATGCATTTTTCAGACATTGTGTAATAATATCATAATCAATAGGGATCTTTACTACTCTACAAGATCCTCTTATTCTTGCAAGGCAAAAAAACTGTTGAGAAATCTGACTTTTTGAACAATGGAAGATATTCATCAGTAAAATTTTTTTAATTAAGCATGGCTGCTAAAAAATATCGGTAGTTATACAATATAACTGAAAGGTTACATAAGAATTTGGGATTCACAATAAACTATTAAGGTCTGCATGAGTGGATAAAAAATCAATACTGAAAGAAAGAAAGTAATACATGACACTGGATTTGAGTAGGCAATAAGTATTTCAAATGGTTGCAAGAAAATAATAAAGATTATGAATGGATAAGTTCCTTAGATAGTCAGGAAGAAGAAAAATATTTTAGAAGGATTGATTCTTAATAAAAGGAGATTTCTAGTAGAGGTCCTTTGGAGGACATGGAACACTTTTATTTTTATTTTTTCTTTTTCTCTTTATATATGCACATTTGTGCATTTTTAAATATTCCCCTTCCTTTTATTTTTTCTTTTTCCTATTGTAGTTTCTTAAAATTAGTTTCTTGGAGAATAATAGATAGTAACAATCTGCTAACAATGATAGGTAAGTTATAAGAGTCTTTACCAAAACTTATTTTAGAGCAAAATATTATCTCCAAGGTTACACTTAGAGGCTTTAATTCATTTGAGAATTGAAAGCAATTGACGAGTAAGTTAGCATGTGATTTAGTTTAGCCATATTTTTATCAGTTTTCATAAAAATTAATAAACACACTATGCTGGTCTGACCATGGGTTTAAAAAAAAATTAAATAGGTGTAAGAATCTATAACACAATTAAAAAAGAATGGATAACTTCCTAATAAATTAAGTTAAAAGCAAGATTATATTTAATAGAATCAAAATTAAGAGAAATGATATTGAATATATCATAATACAAAAAAGTAAAATTAAAAAAGAGATCAAAAAATATTATACAGAAGTAATGATGGGTCCCTAAAGTATTTAGCATATAAAATTTTGCAGATTACTTATATCCCTTTTTGAGGAACAAAATTAATAGCTCTTTACTTTAATAAGGACAAAAGTCAGGAAATATCATATATCAATGATTTGAATAATGAAGAACAATTGTAAGTAGTTTTTTTATAGTTATTGATTTAAAATTTATAATGTTTCCTAATAAGGGACATTTGACTTTTGTTTCTGCCTCCCCCTTTAGGGACCTATTTTTATACATTCAAAAAATAAAATTCTAGTTATAACAATCTTCTAAAGGATTGAAAGGATGAGTATAGGTCCAAAAAATTTATACAAGAAGCTTGATATAAAGAATTAATTGAATCAATCTCTTAAAAAGAATTAAGTAAAATATTACATATACTTTCAAATAATAAAGCTTCAAGTAAATCACAAATAAGCTATAAATGCTTAAAAAATTAAGCCAGAAAGAAAAATAATTCTTGAGAAGAATGCTTAATAACTTTTTGAAATAAAAAGTCACTACAATTTATTGGAAACAAAGTTATATATATCCAATAGCTAAACCAAAACTATAGGATTGTTCTTTTGTCCAAAGAGCAAGAATGTATTGCCATAGTATGTATTCTTTGCTAGAATTTTGGAATATATTCTTAATAGATTGGCAATAATATTGTTTAATATCAAAAATAGATAATTGCTTCTATAGAAATATGGAGTTAGATAGTTTTTATTGATATTAACTCATGCTGGATTATCTTTGTTTCCTATAGTTCCTGCTAAGAGTCTTGATTGGAAGCTATTTTTTTCAAAACTTTAAATAGTTCTTTTTCTTGTTGCTCTAGTTTTTATATTCTTTATTCTTTAATTGCCATAATATTATATAATATAAATTAATTAATATATTATTTTGTTTAAAATTGGATATTTTATTGTTTACTTGTTTATTTGTTGTACTGTTTAATCACAATCAAGTTTGTTATATTTTTTTCATATATTATTGCTATTTTTGGCTACTGTTACATTATTAATCAAATATATAAATTAATATTTTTATATTTGATTTTTGTTTTACTCAAGTTTCTTGAATAAGAGAAATATATATATATTTGTATAATATAATACATTTATATATTGTTGTTAATGTCTAGTATTCCTTTAGCTATTGCTCTAAGTTCCTGATATTCTCTTGAGTTTTGCAAACTTTGAGTTATAGCTAGTTTATCAGTTATAACTATTGTTTGTAAGGTTTCTTCTAATTTCTAGAAAGATATTTACTCTATACTGGTCTAGTTAAAAGCTTGGAAAGTTGTTATTGGATTCTATGACCTTACAGTGATTCAAACTTTTTATGGTTTTCTCTTTTTTCTTAAAAGTTTTGTAAATCAAATATAAGACTTTTAGTGAAGAATGTCTCTTTTCTTTAAAGCTAATCTTGAAAAGTGCTTTCTATTCTATCTTTTTGAGGTTTACTGTATCTTTATTGCTTGATAAAAGTAGTATATTTATAAGTTTTTCAAGAAAATTACTAAAAAAAGAATTTTTTTTAAAAATATAAAAATTAAGTTTTTTTTTTTAAGTATCTATAGCCAGGTAAGATCGTAGTTTATTAATCAATTGAAAAAATAAGTACATTTTTATTTGAGCAGTATAATACATATTATAGCTAAACTCAATATCAAATCTAATTAACTCATTATAGACAATAATAACCTCTAAGTTTGATCTTAGAAACAATATTTCACTTCATAGTGAACTTTGGGTAAAGATCTTTTTAGCCCACTATTTCATTGCTAGCAGGTTATTACTGTGAAAGTTTTATCAAGCTATTGAAATACAGGAAACTATAAAAGGATAGATTGAAAAAAAAAAAAAGGTATATCTAAAAATGTTCAAGTAAACTATAAGAAAATGAAAAATAAAAACTGAAAATAAAATTCTTCAGCTTTCTTCAAAAGACTTGCTTCTCAATATTTCTTTTCAATAAGAAATATTCAATTGGAATATTCTTTCTTCTCCTGACTATCTAAGAAACTAATCCATTCTTGATCTTGATTTCCTTTTTGTATATCATTTGAGAAGACTTATTGTATAGTGAAAGCCTTTAATTTCAAAATACACTTGGTCCCAACCTTCTTTGAATAGTAATTTTTTATTCATCTGCAGTAAAGAGGTAACTTATAGTAAACTCTAAGTTCTTATGTAACCCGATAAAAACTGAACCATGTTGTTTCAGTATAATATTTTCCAGCAGCTATGTCTAGTTAAAGGAATTTTACTAGAAAACATCTTTTATTATTTAAAAAGTCAGATTACTTAACAATCTTTTTGCCTTGTAATGATAAAAAAGTCTTGAGAGTGATAGGATCCCATCAATTATAATATTCTTGAACAACTTCTGAAAAATGTATTTTCAACTGTAATTAAAGAGTTGGAACTTAGCATAAACTAGAGATCATTTAATTCTATTGCCTGATCAGAATAAGAAAGAGATCTTGATCTTAAACTTTGTCTGACCGGAATGATAAAAGAGAACAATCTTAGCTTAAACAAATAGTAGCTTTTTTACTATTTGAAAACTTGTTGCTTATATATTATTGGCCTTATAAAACTTGATATATAGGTTAATCCAATTGAAGAAGCAGTGTAGAAATAGGTACCAATCAACTTTTTCTATTATCAATGATATCATTAAAACATGTAAAATGATTAATAGGTATTTGTTTTCATTTAAACATTAATATGTTTTATATCTATTAATTATATTTTACAATGAATTGTATTACTTGAAATTCAGGATCAAACTGAGATAGTCAAAATTCTCTAGAAAATCAAAATTTTTGGATGACTATAAGAAGGAAGATACAGTGAATAGACATTTTGAAAATATTGCTTGATATTAATCACCTCCTATTGCTAAAAACTTCTATATACACGCTTTAATATAAAAAGTTTCAAATACTATACTATTAGTTCTTCTTTTTTACAAAATTTTCTTGCCATAGATAAAGAAGATATTTTTTGACTTTTCTAGGTTCCAGGAAGTCAAGTTTTTGTTTGAAAATGAATATAAACAAGAAAAGAGTTTTAGAAGTATCTCTTGAAATAACACTTTAGATTGGTTTAGAGATAGTATTAAGACTTTATTAACAAAGAAATAAAAAATTTCTTGCAAACATCTTTTTTGTGTATAGGCAAAGGATCAGTAAAAAAAGTCTTTTATATAGTATAATAAAAATACAAATATTAAGCATATACAGTTTTTTTTTTTTTTTTGAGTACTCGTAACTAAACTAGATTGTGAGTTTATTAATTAATTGAAAATATAAGTATATTTTTTATTCAAACAATATAATAAATATTACAGCTAAACTGCTTTCATTCTATTTAACTAACTTGTCATAAGCATAAAAGCCTCTAAATTCAATCTTGGGAACAATATTTTACTCTGCAGTGTTTTTGAATAAAGACCCTTCTAGTCCACTACATCATTGTCAGAAGGTTGTTACTACCATATGTTATACCAAGTCATATAGTTTTTATTTATGTTATTTGGAAAATAAAAATCATTGTTGTATGTACTTGTACAGACAAAAAAAAAAAAAAAAAGAAAAGAACAATGGATTTATTGTGTATATTCTTAAATAAGTATTATATTTATCAACTATCATAGTAAACTATCATATACTGTATATGGCTAACTATATTAATTATACTATATATGTATAAGTACCACTTCAACAGAAAACTGCACAATTCCATCTTAATTATTCTCTATATATTTTTTATTAAATACTATAGGTTATCAGCTTGTTGAATACAATATTCTAGACCTGATATTTTGGTTCTTTGAAGTGGTTCACTGATTTCTCCTTTTATCAAGACCTCCTAATAATTAAGTTAGTGAGTGGTATAAAGATCAATGTATGATTATTGGCAGCATTCTATCAGTTTAGGAATCTACTTTTGTTGTTACTTCTGATAATTCTATATAACTGAATGATATTAAGATAATCTTAGATGA